>JAOTQH010180602.1:0-24654 GCA_025631255.1 Cornus kousa
CTATATTTGATCCTCCACTTTCAAAAATATAATTAGCTATGTCATCTAAATGGGTTATGTGGCTCTTTTATTTGGGATAAGTCCAATTCATTAATATGGGGTTGGGTGGGAGAGAAAGAGAGAAGAGTTTAAAAAATAAAAAAAAATAAAACAGTGGCCCTCTACATTTTTTATAGCGAACAAAAAAAAAAAAAAAGTGTGGCAAGCCCTATACCATAGCGGTTAGCTCGCGTCACATCTTCGTGATTGTTACAATGTCAAGCATACTTGTTTCTCTTACTTTTGAGAGTATTGAATCGATATTTTAAAATACGTTATCTTTCAACTATTTGTTCTAAAAGTTTTCCTATTCAAGAACGAAAAAAAGTACGTGCACGATGAGAGCTCCCTAGTTATTTTATATCCGAAATGTTTATCTCCCATTTATAATCCGTCACTTTGAGTTGACAATCCAAAAGATTCTGGAGCATCTCATAATTAGGTTAACGCGTTAATCTTTTTAGCCATAGGATTTCCTAGTCAAATTCATTGTAACACTAATAATAATGATGAACTTTACGAAAATCTCATTGTATTCCATTATCCTAGTTCACCTGCCCCAACATCACTTCATGGGCTTTTGTTAAACACGAATGTGACCTTATATCCAAACAATCCTAACCGTTAGCCTAAGGGCTTTTTCTTTACAAGCACATCCTACTGGGCTGATCTGATTCATTTTCAGGGGTCTTAAGATTGTGGGTCAAAATGGTACAACTTATGGACCCTTTATAGACTTGTGGCCCATTAAAGCCCATGATATGGGCTAATTCAGTATTGGGCTGGACACTTGAACGGGATAGCGCTTATAAAATTGTAATCCAAAGTATTAATAAGGTTGCGTACATTTTATTATTATTCTCAATACATGTGATTCTTCTCAAATTTCATGATAAAAATCAAAAGTTTCGTGTTCTCGACTAATTCTTTTTAATAGTGGATGACTGGATGTTGAGGCCTAAAGCGAAAAATTTTAAAAAATGTTTGTTTGCTTTTAGTATATTTATTAAGTCTATATATTTTAGATAGTTTACTCAATTAACCACTTAAAAGCAGTCTAGAAAAGAAGAAAATAAATAATAATAGTGAGAAGAATCTTCGAAGAATGAAAAGATGTAGAAAAATAAGGAGAATTCAAAATGTTTTTATCACTGAGCCTTAGGCAGCAGTCTCAATTGCTTAATGATTGAGCCAACACTGACAGTCTCATACACCCTAAAAAGCAATTGACCCATTCAACAATTTGAAGATTATAGTGTTTTTTAAATTAATTTATAATATATTTTAAATTACATTGAATTCTATTAATTTAAAAATAATTACAAATCATCCCGCCGCCGTATGACTACTAGCTATGATTGGTATATATTATGCTTTAGCTGTATTCAATTAGAAAGTAAAATATTCAAAAGTATTAATATTCAAAATTTAGAATACTACCAGCTATGGTTGACACGTGTGTGTCTCATACATATTTGAGTCCACGACATTCTACTTCCTAGCATAAATAATAATCTCAATTTACTTACCTAAAGGTAGTGGGGTGAATTTGTGAGACCGAACACCTTACTTCAGTTAAAGTGTTACTTCAGTTAAAGTGTTGGATCGAAAGCATCCAAATCAGGAGTTTCACTTGGGTCATTCCAAGGGTGGGACACTTTCGGCCCTACACTTTGGTTGAAGTGTTATCCCTTTGTTAAGGACTTCTATCACAACTCCTTAAAAATTCGTTAAAGGTGAAAACACAAATTTAAAGAATAATTTTATCTTGTATTAGCTAAATCAACACTTGGTAACTGGATTTCACTGCTTTGGACTTGACAGTCCACCATTTGAACTAATACCCTATCAGAGATTACAAAAATTGCAGTCAAATTATAATGAGATATATTTGTATTATTATTCATTAACTGTTGAGTAATAATATGAAGTCATATTATTTTTGTTAATTGTTAAGTGAGATAGACTCCACTGTCAATGTACAATCGAAAACGTTATGTGAATGAGTGTCTCAGGATATACTATCATCCTTCTAGCCTAATTAGAAATGAAGCAAATAAATGGGGTTCAAATCCCATCATCTTCACACTCTCTGTCACACACACAAGATTGTAGAATAAAAAAAGGGTATAATACTTCAAATTATATCACCATTAATAAGGAAAAAAGTTTATATCAACACTAGTAGTACTGTTTTTAAAATTGACAAATCCTTGTCGAATCCAACACTTCACTTCAACTAAAATGTTGGGTCGAAAGAATCCCAACCATGTGTCTACTTGGTTGCATATCAGTCTTTCGGTTTAATACTTTCGTTGAAATACTATGCCTCGGTTGAAGGCGTGTATCACAACTCTCTGACAATTTGTCAGAGGTGAAAATACAAATTTAACAAGTAATTTTATCTTCTATTAGCTAGACCAACACTTCTGTAATTGACTTTCACTGTTTTGAAATTGACAGTTCACCATCTGAATTATTATCCCGATCAACATCAAATTATATCAACATTAATTAAGAAAAAATATATATCAGCATTAAGATTAGTATTTTTTGAGATACAAACAGGTTACTGTTTTGTAAAAGATAAGAGAGGACTATTTTGAAATTTGAAGTGTTAGAGACTTTGTTGAAGGCATGTGTGGAAAACTCAAATTCAAAGAGTAATTTATCTTTGTATTTGTTAGACCGAAACTCAAATTCAAGCTCGGGCAATTGACTTTCAATGTTTTAGAATTGACAGTCCACCATCTGAATTATTACTGATCAGAAATTACAAAAATGCAATCAGAATATAATGAGAGAGATATTTGTATCGTTATTGTTGTTTATTAACTGTTGGATGAGATAAACTCTTTACGACTTTACAATTATAACCCATTTGACTCGTTATAGATATGCCTCAAAGTATATTACTATCATTATAGCGTGACCAGAATGAATCAAATAATGTCTTCACACCCAAAAAAAAGAAAAAAAAAAGAGGAAGGAATAATATATCAAATTATATCAAAATTAATTAGGGAAAAAAACTATGTCAACATTAAGATTAGTATTTCTTTGAACTTAATTGTGTTTCACAGAGGAGTTTTCTTGTCCCATAGAAGTTGTCATTACATGACCTATACATGTGCTAAGCTCAATAACGACGACACACTCTATGCAATATTGGATTTTGCTTTTCTACTTTATGAATTGTGGCTGAAAGAAAACACAAAATCTTTTACAATGTCAACTTCAAATTGGGCCCACCAATGAACATGCTCAATCACAAAAGGACATGAGTGTCACAAATGTTTTCTGTAGCCCCTATATCTCTAGGGCTACGATGGTTTGGAGTTTTCTTCAGATACAAAGTAACCATTATTACAATCATAATCGTGGTGAATAATTGTAGATTAGTGAGACATTTTCACTTTTACCCTAATATTGTATCAATGTTAAACCATTTTTTCATTCAGCAGCCCAAACTGAATGGACTGAAATGCCCATACTTGTATTGATTACAAGAAACAAAAATAGACGTTGGAGTTATCTAAATGCCATAGTGCCTCATACTACGTGGAAGCCCTAATCCATGTTTAAATGCCACATGTTATTAGTTATTACCACTAGATAATGAAATATATAAGTGTAATAATTAGGTGACTCTCTCTCTCTCTCTCTCTCTCTCTCTCTATATATATATATCACATCTTGTCCATTGAATGCAATCCAACGGCTGTATTTCAAATTCATTTTCTTATTACTTTAAGCCTCCTTCAGTAACAAAATCACCCTCCATGACGCAAATATCATCTGATTTTGAAGGAGAGTGGGAAATGTGCTAAACAAGTCCGGCTGAATATCATGATTCAACTGAAAAATATTTAACAATTGTCGCATACAAATCTCCCTCCACGATGGAGAGTAATACGACATAAAATCATTTTTGTGTGTATATATATAATGACATTTGTAATTCTTTCGGGGATTTAGCCCCATTATTACAAGTAGAAACATGGGTGTTTCTGAAAAGTATAAAAATGAGCTAATTTTATTTCTTTTCGTTTGTTTTTTTCCTCCTTGATGAAAAGAATCAAGTGCGACAACAAATGAATTGTTGGAACAATGATAGTTATATTAATATTATCGAAAATGCCAATAAATAATCATAAACGTACAAAATAATATTGATATTATCAAAAGTGCCAACAAATAATCATAAACTTGCAAATTTTGTATCTTGAAATGCTTAAAACCCCAAATCTGTATCAAACAATTTTAATTCAGAGTATTAAATTACTCACAAATTCTTAACAAATTATTCAAATTTTGATTTAGAAGATTTAGAAAATGTGTTTGAACCATTTGGATAATAATGGGCCAACACGATCCATCTCACCCTTTCAGCAATGGGCCTACACTTGGAAGTTGGTGGGACCTCGGTAGAGTGGTCGGCACATTGGGTCAATTTTTTGCTTGGTGTTTGGGTCAAAAATTCGAAACCGCTATCTGTAAGCGGTTTTCTAGTATTGAGCCGTTGTTTTGAAAAGGTTGATTGGCTACAACACACTACACAGTTGAAACTTGAAACCGTACAGTGATGTCTACGTGTAGGGCTGAAAAAAATCTTAGCTTACCAAAGATGCCCTTCCAAATACGTTTGGACAAAAACTATCAACGGTCAAGGACACTCGCAAGCTCGTTGTATTTTTATTTTTTTTTCTTTTTATTGTAATTCTTCCAATCTTTCTTTTTTCTTTCTATATACTATTGTAAATTTTTTAAATGACTTTGCTTATATTTTTTATTTGTTGCATAGATATATAAAGCAACTAAATGAATAATCTAAGTGGTTACCCAAAAATCTAAATTTGATCTTATTAATTTGCAATTTATATTAATTACGAAAAACAATAAAATAAACGTATTTTATTATTGATATATCGTTATTGTTGAAATGATCATGTCAACATCTTAGTGGTGATTTATGAGTGGGATTTCGTAGCTTTTGGCCATTTTGTAATTGGTTATCTTTAACATTCGTAAATTTTGTCTGAGGACTTATATATATAAGTTATAAATAAAATATTGATATATAAAATGAGTTTTTGTAGCATTATTGTTATAATTATTTGAGAACTAAGCTTGGGAAAATAAAGGAGACTAAAAATTATAAACTAATCCACTAATATTTGTCGTCCTTATGATTTTTTATTTTTTCTTATCTAATTTTGAGTCCTTAAGAAAGACAGAGTAAGACTCTGACACGAGTGACAGGAAAATCTAATTACTTGTGATTGGAAAGAGAATTCTTTGTTGTACTAGACACACGATGGAAGGATGTGATTGAAGCATGCAACTGTGTGTGTGTTTTTGTGTGTTTTAATCACAATTCTTTATGGCTGATCGACTGTATTATACTTATTGAATATAACCGACGATTCTTACCCGACGTAGTTGACATGGTATAAAATATAAAGAACCAAAGTTCAATTATTGAAAATTAGACCATATGCAATAATGAGTAGTTTGAAGAAAAGAGGTTTTGTATATACACTTGAGAAACCAAAGCCTTGATAAGAATGTGATTGGAAATGAATGCACTTTTTGCTGTTTGAATGATGACAATAATCAAAGGTACTACATGTAGGGTTGGTAGGCATATATATGTGGGTTGTAAAAATAGATATGATTTAGCTTTTTGGTGGACAATGATTTTGCCCCATTAGTTAGGTAATTTTATATATATATTATATCTCCAAAAGGGTTTGCTAAGTTAATTTGCCTTTTTGCAATTGATTCATTGATGACTTGGCTTCTATGATAGACATACATAGGTCTGATTCAATGGAACCATGTTTGTTTAAACAGCTCATTGGAATATCTTCCTCACTGCTTCTAATCTATTAATACAAGTTCCACATAAAGTATAGATTTTCAGACCCCACCTCTTCTTTTCACATGAAAGGATTACAAAGCAATGTAGTCTTTATGTCTCACTTCCAAAACCTTTTGTGTTATCACATGAAGCAAGAACAAATTTAAAGGGATCTCTCTCTCTCTCACACACACTAAGGAATGCATGGTGTGAGAGAATCATATTTTCACGACTATGATAACTCTCCCTCCCTCTCTCTCTCTCTCTCTCTCACACACACACACACACACACACTAAGGAATGCATGTTGTGATCATATTTTCACAGCTATGATAACTCTCTCTCTCACACACACACACACAAACACACACAAAGAATGCATGGTGTGAGACAATCATATTTCTACAGACTATGATTTCGTGAGAAGGACATCAACTGTCACATGAAATATGTTGCACTATTCAAATAAAAATATGTTACTAAGAAGCACGAAAGATAGCCAAATACATTGAACCACATGAACACACACACACAAAGAAAGAAAGGAAGATATATAAATATTTCTTTGCACATCTTCCACTATATTTCTTGGAAAATTTTCAGTGACAGAAGAAAAATTGGATTTGTTCCACTTGAAGTTGATGAATCAAGTACTTTTCCAAGTCATGTATGAAATGGAGAAATTGAAATGATATGCTGCCACTACCCCACAAATACCTGAACAATTTGTGCCCCAAACAGTGTAAGAGATATTATTAGGCAATTGAAACTATGGGCTCATACTAATGGTCTCAACTTATATTGATGTGGACAAACATCTATCAATTATCGATTTCAACAGTTTTTGTATGCTTGTTATGGCTAATTATATATACCTCTAAATAAAATGGTATTTCATACAATTTTCTATTGTACACATAATCATTTCAAGTTATATCTTAGGGTTGCATAAAAACATCACATCACCATGAAATGATTTAACAAAAGTATTTACTCCATATACCAACTAGCATTGCTTCTAAATTATATACTTTAAAAGAAAAAAAACGACCATCAATGTGCCATTAATTAGAAAATATAAGTTTTAGTACATAGTTCTTAATAGGTCCAGACTAGTAATAGTTTTATTGATTGTTGGAAGATTTTGGTGTTTTTGTATTTGATCACTGCCATGGAAGCCTTTTTCCTTTGGCTGTACGTTTTGTTGTTGTACATATTTCTTATTCATAAAGCTTACCTTTTTATCGAAAAAAGAAAAGAAAAGAAATTATTATATAGTTTGGAATTGTGTGGTCTCACCAATTACTAATTGACATGGAAACAATATAAGAATATGCATAAATGAGATTTATTAATAATATATATACATATATATATTTCAAGAGGCATTAGAGTTATTAATTATGAAGTGAAAACTAAATTGAGAAATGTAAAATATTATTAATTTAAGTGTAAATCTGCAGTATATCTACACATATAGTAGAGCAAAAGACATAAAAGAAAATTCCAATTGGACATTATCCCTAGACATACGAAAAAGAAAACAGAAAAAGAATAACATAATTATCAAAATCAACAAAATTCCGAGTCTGATTTAATAAAAACTAACTTGTTTTAAGTATTGATTGTTGAGCATTGAACTGCACCGTTGTTAGGTAATGTTGTCCACCCGTTGTTATAAGTCCAAAATTATTTCATTCGAATTCGATGTAGGACAAGAACTTCTAATACTAATAATCAATTGTACATAAATTTAGAATATTGTGAGAAGAAATTATAAAGGTTCACAATACACTACTAATGAATACAATATTGTGTAGGTATTAATTTGGAATCATACAATTTTCTTTTGAATGATACTTAATGTTTATTATCTTGTTAATTATTGTTGATTGTACTCTCAATAATATGTGATTTATATTATGTGAATACAAATCTTTCCCTTTTTTTTTCAAATAACTTTTTCTTTTAGACAATTAATTAAATGATTATGGCATTTCTCATTCAAGAAATGGTGATGACCCATTCAAATGTATGTGAACATTCCGTACAGAAAAGGCATTATCTATTTTTATTTGCCTTGGTCAATAAAAGTAAAGAACAAATTATATATACCCCAGAAAAGGACATTCAATGGAATAAATTATGAGCACCTACTAGCTAGATGATAAATCATCTATTGTAATCAACCTAAAACACTAAAAAGTGATCTACTTAATTCCTTCAACTTTGGCAATTTGGAGAAATTTCAACTTTTTGAGTTTCATCATCGGTGTGACCAAAAATATGAAAACTACTAGTATTCTAATCTTGGACATTTAATTCAACTAGGAACCTCTAATCTTTCAAACCACACCCATCAATTATCACTAAATATTCATAGATAGACACAAATATATTCTTTCAATTTGCCATTTGAAAGTGATGGCTAAGAAGCCAACATATCAAGTCTCAACAATAATCTTAGGGCTGCTGCCAAAAAATCTATATTGATGTTTACGCTGCTTTTTTTTTTTTTTTTGCGTGTTGACAATTCAAATAGATGCTTATAAAGATTAATACGGATGCCACAAAATGTGAGGGATTGTGATCGAACGGTCATGAACACTCACACGTATGAGTGATAGTGGTTGTCTGTTGTGGTATATATAACTTATGTTTAACTTGTCAGATGTTTACAAAGATTAATATGGACGTCAGAAAATGTGAGTGATAGTGATCAAACGGTCAAAATCACTTCCACGTATGAATGATAGTGACAAATAGATTTTTTTATTTTTTATTTAATTTTTGCATGTTGACAAATGGATGCTTACAAAGATTAATACGGACGTCAAAAAATGTGAGTGATGGAGATCGAACGGAACGTGTGAGTGATAGTGGCTATCTGCTATGGTATGGATGGCAGAAGATTGGGGCTCCCTTTAAATATGTTGTAATTAATTAATTAATCTTGCTTTTAAGTAATGAGCTGTATTTCATTACAAGCTACCTTGCATGTGCAAGTTTTGTAAATATGCATGTATAAGTCCTAAAATAGGGAGAAGGATTAGTGTTTTTTGTACCTTGATAAGCAGCAACAAAATCTAAATCCTTGAAATTTGTTTTGTTTTTCATTAGACGTTGCCTTGATTGTGACAAAATTGTCATAACCCTTGCATGAAGGTAATTGATGGATTTGCTTATACTCTTCAAACCTAGGCAATCAATGGGTGGCCTAACGCTTGAGTGGCTCACCCACTCCCTGAGGAGCTCGGCGCCGCCCATTTGACTTCCCAACTCAGTGGCGGAGCCTCATTAAAACCGAGTGGGGGCATTTGCCCCCACCGGAGCCTCGTTAAATCAGAGTGGGGGCAGTGGGGGCTTCTGCCCCCACCGGAATTTACACACACACACACACACACACGCAAACTGTATATATATATATATATATATATATATATATATAAACGGTTATACATAAACTGTAATATGAAATGGGCTTAAATTTCCTGTATTTTCAATTTTTGATAATTTAGTCACTATACTATAAAAATTCATAAATCTAATATACTAAAAGTTGAAAAATAACTAAAACTATCTAAAATACATTGCATTATATAATAAAATAGTAATTATATAAGAAATATATTTTTTATAAAATAATATACCTGTTTAAAACACATAATATGATATTTAAGATTTAATTTAATATTATAAGACTATTCGTTATATTATACAATAAATATGTGAAAGAATAGTCTAATATTTGTGCAAGTATAGGAGGATTTAGTGAATTTAACCCTTAAATTTATTTAAATAAAGGAAGATTATTTTGGTAATTTCATTTGTCAACTAGACTACTTGCATGACTGATGATCAAAAATTGAATCTGGTTTTGGTATTATTGCAACGAGCTTGCCTTCTGACCTACACAACTGCCCTTATATGCTCAAATAATTCCACATTCAAATATAATGTGGGACAAGAGCCTCTAACATTACCTCTAATACTAGGTTTATACAAATAGTGATTAAGGGGAGAGTGGAAAATGGTAGGGAAAAGAAGGGACAAAAAAGGAAAGGAAATTCTAATTTCCTTCTTCTTACATCAATTGCTTCTTCATGCATGCATGTCTATATATCACTTTATTTTTTTGGGTAGGATTTCTAGTGTAGGTGTTCTAGACTGCCAACCTACTTAATTTCAAAATGCACGTAGTCCCCCAACAATTCTGGGACTTATTGTTGCATGTTTAAGTTAATTAAAAAGCTTCATTTACTTTCAAGTGCATGCATACATTGAAAATTAAACGACATATATGAATTTTAAATAAGATTTAATCTAAATTAAATGAGTTGTATATGTCCTTGTCGAAGACTTAATTTCATAGTATCATTTAAAAAATTAATATTGTTAGATACATTCACAAAGTGTGCCAGTTGGGTCTATTAATTTGTTATTGGTTATAGCTTAATAAATTAATTATAAAAAGTTCAATTTTTTCAACAATGAAAATAATAAGAAATAGCCAACAATGATACAATCATACAAGTAAATGAAGTTGTTGCCACCTATATTAATTTCAAATGTCAAAAATTAGCCGCCACTATTTGGTCACACCACATTGCGTCATGAATAAAATACTTATATATATTTTTGTCATGATTTGTTTTTCATTGATAGAAACGCGTTCTTACAAATGCGTGTAACTTTTTTTTCTCACGAAAATACAGCTACATACCACACATTGTAGGAGCTTAATTATTCTCCCATATTTTGAAGGGATTGACTATGATGCCTTGTATCCAAGATGCCCCTACTCAACTCTATGGAAGCTTTCCTTCTTCCGGACGACGACGAAAAAAATAAAAATAAAAAAAATAAAAAATAAATAAAAAACTCCATGGAAGCTCTCTCCTTTATATTATGACCAAATCACTTGCCCCCACACTGTCCTTAGAAGTGCAGACTTCCCAAGATGATGTGAAACGTTGCAATTTCCTTGTGAAATTTTGCTAAAGCGTTTTATCTATATTTATATATATATATATTTTTTTAATTAACTTCCTTAAATATTCTCTAAATTTGCTCGAATTCTCAAGTTATTTTTATTCTGTTTCACTGAGATAGTTAAGCTTTGTTCTTCTAGTGACATTTGGGTGTTTTTTATATAGACAGAGTTCACCAGCATGCCTTGTCTTGTACAAATTTAAATGAAAAGAAGCAAAGCTTTAATTACATAGCTATGGATATATATATATATAAGTGCATTAGTAGCTAGAAAGCTGGAGTTCATAAAACTAGCGTATGAGCTATTTCAATTTGCTATGGAATAATGGAAGTGAACCATTACAGTTCTGATGATAATATTTACCAATGTGAAATTTTATATTTCATATTTGTATACATACATGTATATATATATTTTTATATATGACAGAGAAGAAGTTCCGATTGAAAATAGAAATTCTATAACATGATTAGAAACTCATTGGTCTTGGAGTCTATCTAATCTGGTAGCTGCCATGACTTTTCATATGCATCTACCTAGTGAGCTGCTTCGAATTGTCTTAAGAAAGCCAGTTACATACTACAACTAGACAACATTTTACAAAATTTATAAGAGTAAATTTGACTTACTATCTCATAAAAGTCTCTCTATATTTCATAATTTTGCTAAACTCTCCGGTAAGTGATTATTTTATCATTTTGTCTATAAAATGTTTGCTGTGATTTAAGACTTTAGAAGAGTAAAATGATTAGGTGAGAGAGTCTATTATATAAATCAAAACTTCAAGAAAGGTAAGCAAGATTTATCCAATACATAAACACACCTATATATGTATATATTACCTTATAAAATATAAGATAAAATAGAGTATTTTCGTACACTTTAGAGGGCGGAATGTTTGAATATTTAGGGGTGCTATCAGAAAAAGGTACACCTCCGGTAATTCAAAATAGATCCCACTCTTATACATCCAAGAATTTTGAGATACTTCGATTTAGAGTAGATTATAAATCATTATTAATACAATTTTAGCTGTTCCAACTGTTATTTTTAGATGGGATTCTTTTGTAAAACACCTCTAATTAAACAGAAGACATTAGACAATCTTGACATTGACTGTCAATGACACAATTCTTAAAAAGGTTGAAAGCCCTTGACAATGGAAGAAAGCTGCTACCATTTATCAAGGTAGCAAAGGCTGTTTTTACAATAATTGCTGGTGTGAATAATTAATTGTTTGAATTTTTTGGAATAAAAAAAAAAAAATATTTTTTTTTTTCCCATTATTTTTAGTGTAGTACATTCTATATATGATTAAAGTCATAGTTTACTTGAACACTCCAGAAAGAAATGTCCTGATGTATGTATGGACAATTCATTGGGAGAAGGGTTTTGCATAAAGGTTTACACTAGTGTTAAAATAAAGTTGATGTCGCATAAAAACTTTGACACAAGTGTTAAAAAAAAAGTTGATGTCACAGAACTAGATGGATGTATTATTAAATATAGTTTTATATACAGTATAGTTTATTCAAAGGGTAGCTTTGTTTGTTTGTAGATGTAATCACATGGGTTCTTCTGCACATACCCTCTCTCTCTCTCTATATATACATGTATGTATATATATATATATATATATATAATATGTATAGGTTGAGGGTGTGGCTTTAGTTTTTGCTAGAATCTCTGGTTTTGTCAGCCTTTTCCTTCTCGATGTGGTGGTACGGTTGACAGTATTATTAGCAAATGACGAATTTTTCTCTTTTGCTTAAAAGTTTTTTGATAGTAGCTCTTCGATCTTCATACTTCAAAATCGTACATGCCACTTTCTACTATTAATTAATTAATTAATTGATTGATTACAGAATTGGTTTGCTTAATTAGTGTTTGTGTTTTGTCCTTTATTCCATTGCATAACAGAGTCAACTAAACTAATCAACTTGTTACAAGTGCATTTTTTTTAATAATGAAATCTCACTATGCTTATTACTCTAATCGATTGCTTTGTGTTTGGTCTGATTTGAGTCCAATATTAAATTAGGTACTATTGTTTTGGATTAATTAACCAAAGATTGATTAAGAATATGAGCGTATACACATATATTAATATATATATATATATATATATTGTTACAACAAACTCACAATTTCACTCACATGGACCAGTAGTGGGTGCGAAAGTAAATTCGAGAGCTAGAGTATGAAATTGATAAAAAAATAAATCATATACAGTAAATATAAAAACAAGAGCATGTGCGAAGCACAAGAGCGAATTAAGAATTGATAGAAAACGAAAATCAAACACTGCCCACAAGTGCAAAGATTTAATGTGATTCAACCTATATTCGACATCACTGACCATTTTTTTTTTCTTTGCGTGAATAAGAACAAAGATTACATTAATGAACTCTAAGTAAATCATTTATATCTTTCTCACTCTCTCTGTTGGGTTTTTTTGTGTTATCTCATAACCATACAAATTCTAACACATTTACAACAGAGACTAATGCTCTGTTTGACAAGAAGAAAGAAAATTAGATATAAGGGAAAAAAGATGAGATAAATGAGACATACATATGGAAGAGATTGTGTTATTCCCTCTTGTTGTTTGGTTGGATGGAAGAAAAGAGAATGAGAAAATATATTATTTTGTTTGGTAGGAAAAAAAAAAAATTAGAAACATTTATCAGGAAAGTTTTGTAATAATTTAGAAACTTTTACAAAAGTCTTGCATTTTTTTTCCTTGGGCCTTCTATTCATATTTGGAGGGATAAAAACTTATAAATGAGGAAAGATAACTCATTTATTCTATTGTCTCTTCTCTCCTTACCTCCTCTCTACAAAACCAAGGAAATTTATTTCTTTTTTTTTAATCTTCCCTCCATCATTCTTCCTTCCTACTTACCAAACAGAGCATAAAATTTGAATCCGATAATTACAAGACAAAAAAAAGGGAGGTCAAAATCATATTGCAATGTGATCAATGATTAAAGCAAAAGAAAAATGATAAAAGCAACAAATTGGTATTATCATCTACTAATATATCCATTATTGATTTGTACAATTTTTAAAGGGATACAGACCTATATTGAACTCTAAGATTGAAAAAAAAAAAAAAAAATCGATTGTCAAATTTACTAGTATTCTAAACAAAATTTGTGCCACAACTCAAAATAAATATATGGGTAAAGTACAATGACACCCCCTGAGATTTGGGATAAGGATAAACAGATACAAGTTGGCTTATTTTTAGATAATGATACCCCCTTAGGTTTGATAAAGTGGACAAAGATACCTGACAATGATGAATTGACGTTACTATGTACCCTTTGACATATTAAATTATCAATTTAATCAATACAACGATTTTCAATTGACTAACATACCCTTGGATCAAATAGGTGTAAATGGGTTGCCGAGTACAACCATTTTTCTTCTCTCCTTACTCTATTATTCTTTTTCCTCTCTCAAACCCTAACCCTAACCCAAACAAAGCCATCACTGTCTCTCCTTCAAACCTACCATGGTCTCCACTCCTAAAACCACCTATTACTATGCATTCACTACCGTCGCCACCACAACGATAAGGGAGCCACCGCCACGACAGCAGTGAAACGACGGTAACAAAGACCTCTGAAGAACCCACAGGCAACGAGGAAGGATGTGCTCGATCGACGATGATCAAGAAGGATAACACGGGACGACGGTGACAGGTCGGCGGATTTCTGAGGGATCTTTGGGGTTCAGTCACAAGCAAGGGTTGGACGTGGAGATTGACGAACTGAGATGGGTCGCCAAAACTGAAACTAAGGATTAGTTGGGTACTTTGGCGATGTATGAGGGTTTCTATTTGCAAGGTGTGTTGGGTCGGAGACTTTTTAGGTCCAACAATTGATGGTGGTGGTGGAGGCCGTTGACGAAGGTGTCGGTGTCATATCGATGTCTTTCGATGGCGGGATAGGTTCTAATCGTCGCTTTCGCCGCTGAACCACATCTCCACAACAAAAACCACCGCCAGTAAAATTAATAAAACCATCGCTAGCAAAATTAATAACACCACCACCATCCCTGTCACACAACCACCATTAGCAGACATCACCACCGCCATCACCATTCCCCACCACACAACAACCACGGCCATCATCCCTATCAATAATCGTTATTCTAATAGTAGGGGTAGCAAACTACGACACGACACAACAACACAATATGAGTTAAAAGGATTTAGGTCTGGAATAAACGGGTTTGGGTCATAAAAGGATCGATACGATTACCCCGTTTACTTCACCGTATCGGGTTAGAGTTGAGGGGTTCAACCCATGTAACCCGTTTATGACCCATTTAACTCAACATGTTATCATTGTAAATATGGCCCATGTAATATGTTACATGTTTCAACCTAATTACTATGGTTAGTTAAGTCATTTCAACATAAACTTTATCTATGCCTTACGATTTTTCTTTTTATTTTGAATATTTGGGTTAATTATGACAATTTTTTTTTTCTTCTATTATTTAGTATTTGATTAAATATTAAATATCTTATTTTGATAAACAGGTCATTAAACGGGTTAACACGTTTACCTGTTTAATAAATGGGTTGGGTTAGTGTTGAGAATTCTTAACACGATTATTAAATGGGTTAGATTTGGGTTTACCTATTTAGTATAATACCCTTACATCGACATGACACGAACACAAATTGCTACCCCTACCCAATAGTCGACAACAACCGCCACCATCCCCATAGTTGATAATCACCGCCACCATCCCATAGCAGACAATTGTCGCCGCCATCCCCATAGTTACGGTGATTTAGAGCAGAGAGAGAAAATGTTGGGAGAGAGAGAGGGGGGATTGGGTTTTTGGAGTTCAGATGATAGTGCTCTAAGATTACATTAGTGCCTATATGTTTTATGATGTGACATGATTTAGTGTGGTTATTTTTGTCCAAACAAATATGGGTATAGTATATAAATATATATATATATATATAGAGAGAGAGAGAGAGAGAGAGAGGGAGAGGGGGGCCGGGGGAGTTGGGTCCTTTAATTATTTTAATATTTTACCATTAAAATTAATTAAATAATGAAGATTAAAGTAGACTTTTCACATCAGAAATGCCATTGTCAAAAAATAGATCAACTCATATCTATTTGTTCTTACCCCAAACCTCACGAGTGTCAATGTAGTTTACCCTACATATATTATAGTCCATTACCCATGAACTATTGAAGTCCCAGGCGGAATTTGGCAATTAAAACAAAATTGGCAGTCCCTAAACTCAAGTATAAAAAAAAAAAAATTTGGACAAATGTGTCCGCGTAGTGGCGAGTATACTCTTGTTCACTCGTGCAAATGTGTTTTTTTTCCTGAGTGCTCAACAAAAATCATGATTTTAATAATCATTCCTCTTTTAAATACTAAAATTCAATCCAATTTCACGTGCAATAGCCTGTAGACTTCATTACTTAATGCCTTTAAAAACCCGCATACTTCACCCAAAATATGGTGGGGTTGCTACAAGACTTCCTTGATATGTGTTGCCTCTAGGAACAGAGTTCTCAATTTATAGAGAGAGAAACAAGAGAGAGAGAGAGAGAGAGAGAGGAGGGAGGGAGGGAGAGAGAGAGAGGGAGAGAGAGAGAGAGGGAGGCGGAGGAGGAGGGGGAGGGAGAGGGGGAGAGAAGATCAAATGGCTCTTGAAGCTGTGGTATATCCACAAGACTTCTTTGGTTATAGTGGCAAAGAAATGTACAATTTGTTAGGAGGGAATTGGAGCTGTGATGGCTTTGGTGTGGAAGAAAGAGAGGAAGAGAAAGTGGTCCCCTTTGATCATTTTCCCCAGAACCAAACAGAAAATTACTACTATGATGCAAATTGGGTTCCTACACATCCATCAATGGTGCCACATTTGGAGTTGTCACACATGGGTTCTATGGTAATTTCCGAGGAGTTCCCACAGTTGGACGCTTCTGCCTCTGCCTCTGCCTCTGGTTCACCACCAACCGTGCCAGCTCCTCCGGCTAGGATACGACGTCGTTCCAAGAGCAGAAAGAACCAGGAAGAGATTGAGAACCAGAGAATGACCCACATTGCCGTTGAGCGTAATCGAAGGAAACAAATGAACGAGTACCTCGGCGTCCTCCGTTCACTCATGCCGGATTCTTACGTACCAAGAGTACCTCTCTCTCTCTCTCTCTCTCTCTATATATATATATATATATATATATATAGACACACACACACACAATATACAAGCTTAGCTTGTTTTCTAGCAATGTTTTGGTAGTGTTGGACTACTTATTATGTAAATTTAATTAGTTATTATGTATACAAGTACATAATTTAATTTGTACCATAAAAACACACAAATTCATTCTTCTTAATTAGCTACTAAAATGCTGTTGTTTACTTATAAATTTGATCAGGATGATCAAGCATCAATCACTGGTGGTGCCATTAATTATGTTAAGCAGCTTGAGCAATGCCTACAAACACTTTAGCCAGGCCACAAGCACAACATATACAGACATATACATATACATATGTTGTATTATACACCTATGTATAATTTTCTATATATATATATATATATATATATTTAGAATACAATATAGAAGCATAGCTTGTATTCTGATTTGGTCATTGTAAACTATAAATGCGTATATATATATAGTTAATCAGTCGCTATCATTTTAGACTAAAAGTTTAAGCTACACCAGATAGTGTGAAAAGTGCTCATGACCTTGTATAATTTGGTAGCAATATTTTAATCATGTTTACTCTAACAGTTAAAACTATTTAGAAAAAAAATTTAATTTCAGGGTTTTTTTTTTTTTTTTTTTTTTAAATGTAATTATATATATATAAAAAAAATCTTATTAATAAAAATATGTGAAAAAAAGAAGGGATATTGGGTAGCGCTAAAGGTCTTTTTTGTAGGGGAAATTTCTTTCTACTGATTTATTTATTTTTAGGCATACAAATAAGTAATTAATTGTTGGAATTATATGAATCAACTTGACTAAATTTTTTTGGCTAATTTCACTTTAAAAAAAAAAAAAAAAAGGCACATAGATCTGTATGTATATTGAAATGTATGTGCTACTAATACAATACACAAGTTTGTAATCGAATTCTTTTTACCCAAAAAAAAAGAAAGAAAAAAAAAATAAAAAAAAATATGTCATTGTTTTGAATTGCTTTGATCATGTTGGGCTGTTGTGATTTTGATCAGGGTGATCAAGCGTCGATCATTGGTGGTGCCATTAACTATGTTAAGGAGCTGGAGCAACGCCTACAATGCCTTGTCGGCCACAAGCACATGAACCACAACTTCGAGGCTACTTCTTCTTCTCCTCCTCCTCCTTTTGCTGATTTCTTCACATTCCCACAGTACACCACCGGGACGTGTGAAAATCCGGTGACAGCGAATGATCTGACGGCTGAGAACCGGTCTGCCATAGCTGACATTGAAGTGACAATGGTGGAGACTCACGCCAACCTGAAAATAAGGTCGAAGAGGCGACCGAAGCAGCTTTTGAAGGTTGTGTCTGGGCTGCAAAGCCTCAGGCTCACTATCCTCCATCTTAATGTCACAACTGTTGATCAAATTGTCCTCTATTGTTTCAGTGTCAAGGTTAGTTCATTTTACAGTTATGACAGTTATATATATACATTATTTGCCTAGCTAATGTCCATTTAAGAAGAAAATATATATATATGTATATATGAAGCCTAGTAAGGATTTAGAATTTATTTTGATGATTTGCAGGTAGAAGATGACTGCAAGCTGATTTCAGTGGGAGAAATAGCCACTGCTGTGAATGAGATGCTAGGTAGGATTCAGGAAGAGGCTCTCTTGATTTAGAAAAACCCTAATTTGCCCTATTGTAATTGGAACTTCTTTTTTTTTTTTTTCCTTTTTTGACCATCATTTAGCATATATATGTGACATATGGTCAATCTTTTCTCTTGATTTTTATGGTCACTGTACTTTGGAAATTGCTTATCGCGACCAATGTCTTCCAGGGTTGTGTCACATTATTTTGGTGAATGTTCTATATATTGAAGCACTACTTGGTTGTTGTTGTGCTTAGGTTGTCAACCATATTAATTGAGAAATTTTAAAAATCAATTTTATTTTTTAAAAAAAGTCACTTAGCATGAGATAAAAATTAAAAGAAAAAAAGAAGAAGATAAGTACAAAAATTCTCTTCCAAATTTAATTAATTCTTTTTTAAAACAAGAAAAAATGAGTCTGAACTCCGAAACTGAATCTCTTATTTAATTTCAGAGTTTCAGACTCCGTATCATTATTTTTTAAAATACTCACCCATACTCCGACTTGATTCTTTTAATAAATAAAATTTCACAGTTGGTCTTTTTTTCTTTTTCTTTTTCTTTTTTTTTTTGTTCTTTTTCTTTTTTTAAAGCAAGTGTACGTAGTGTGAAGGTATTTTTGTTCAAGTGGAATATCAATCTCTTTCACAAAATAATACGGAGTAGTATTATTTCTCTTTCATCCCTGTGGTTTAAAATTGAAGTGAAGGTCAACTAAAAAAGATTTCTCATTTCTTCATGATTGCCATGCACAAGCTTACTGTTGAAATCAAGATTTTATTCTTAGAGAAAGTATGAAGAAGAGCTATCAAAACCACATAAGAAAGATAAAAAAGTAGTACACAAGCGAAGGCTGCAATGAACAGCTTTAGAAGATCACTTGAGCTTTTTCTGTATGGCTAGCTGTATATAATTATCTATATCTATCTGTATATCTTTCATATATACTAGTATATATAGTAGTAGTACATTTAAAAACAAAGGTACTATTTTATCATGATCTACAAGACCAAATTAAACAAGCCAAAAACAAGATCTGATTATTGTGGTTTCAAAATTATTCTGTACCTTGAATAGAAATGCACGATGGATTATTTTAATAAATGGAATATATTCAAATCAAAATAATGTAAATTTTGGAGACAAAGGAGGGCCCATGAAGTTGTACAACATTTGGGCTCGCATCCCTATAGGTGGAATATGCTAGGTTGGTGTGTGACATTTTGAGTGAATTAAAGTGAGAATGTGTAATAATTTTATTGTAAAAGTATGTGATAAAATATTGTTGGAAGAGACATTTGGGCAATTACCATGTTTGGAATGTTTTGAATAAGGGCATGTGACTAGTTGATATTGAATTTCTAGGTTTATGGATTATTTAAGAAAAATGAAATCATGAGGTTAATTGAGACAAATTCACTGTAACTGAAAGAATGGAAGTGAAATAAAGAATATATATATATATATATAACTTTACACTAAGATAAATGTTGTGTGGTAGGAGATAATTAGATCACACCACTTTATAATATATATATGTGTGTGTGTCTCAAGTTCAACAGTGTCTTTGGAGTACTATAAATTTTTTTACTTGACATTCACATGGACTATAGAATGGTCCAAGTCTCCAATAGCTGGAAAGAAAATTTGTATCCATTGATACGTAAAGGAACTCTAGAGTGTTTGAGACATGCAGAAGATTCCAACCCTACAATTCTCTCTTTTTATACATCTGCTTTACCTTGTTGTTTTTTAGTTGGGATTGAAAGATTCCTCTCTCTGTCTCTCTCTCTCTCTCTCTCTCTCTCTCTGTATATATATATGTATATGTATATATATTATTAATTAATGGTATTAATTTGTTGAATAAGTTGGCATCAAAAGCTCATATTTTAAGTTAATCTAACAAAAATGGTTTGGGATTGTTGTATCTCAAAAGGAGGAGAAGAATACAAAAAGAAAACACTAAAATAGGGTTAGGTTGAATAGAATATAACCAAACAAGCAGTGAAGAATTAGCAGAAGACAATGACTTCCTTTGCTCAAACTGAGTAAAGAACAAGATGAATCCACAAATAAGAGAGTGACATTCATATATATATCCCAAAAAAAAATAAAAATAAAAATGAAAAAGCAAAGATTGAGCTCAAGGAATTGAATAACAGTACATGATAGGGTCCAATAGCAAATAGGAATTTTTTAATTGATGGCATAGTTTCATAAATAATCGTACAATCTGCATAGTACTTTAAAAGATATTTCTCACAAGGAATATGTTACACATTTACGGCGTTTATTGTTGTCCATAAAAATATAAGAGTTTTTGCAATTTCTTAATAAACAACATGCTCTTGGAATAAATAAGAAAATCATGCTATTTTTTTATTTCGTCAACAGTGTAATCTCCTCCTTACTGTTGATATAGCATGATAATCACGTTTTGGTCTTGTAAAAATATATAAATAAACTTATATTATCATAAGGATCACTGGACTAAACTAATATATATATATATATATAACAATACTTGGCACCTCACGAATGAGAAAGGAAAAGAAAAATGTGTCTAATAGACTAATACTATTATTAGACCATGTGCCTTTTTATAATATTAAAAAATAAGTCAAAAAAGAAAAGAAAAATAATTTACTTTGTCATGGATCCAACTAGTGCCAAGTGGCATGATATGATCCAATCATATCATTCCATATTAGCGAGAAGGAGGAAGTTTCTCCTAACATGTAATGCTATGAATTATTCTTAGATGTAATATAAGTTATGTAACACTTGATTGATTTGAATGATATAGATTTTGAATTTTCAATAACTCGTTGATTTGTTACTCTAAAAACAATCTTTAAAAATTTAAAAAATTAATGTCATGAATTATTCATATATCTAAGTACAAGTTATATAACACTTGATTGATTTGACTGGCAGAGATTTAGAAGTTTCAATAGCCTTCTTGATTCGGTACTCTTAAAATAATTTTTAATAATTTTAAAAAATAGAAATTATTTTTAGAGAATTATAAAAAATACTTTTCTAAAAATATGTATTTTTATAATTAAATTTTTTAAAAATTCCACCAAGTAAAAAGTGTTTGTACAATTTTTTAACATAAAAATTATTTTCATAATTACAAACTAAGGGGCTTTATACTTTCACTCCATCGAGTTAGTTTGGGTTGGGCCATAGCAGATTTCAATTACTAGGCCTAACAGAAGGTGGATTTGAGGCCCAACAGAGTAACCATTGTTCTCGGTTGGAAAATCACTAGAATAGAACGATGAAATTTTTATTTAAAATATAAATATTTTACAAATGGATAAATTTATCTTATGGCCATTTCAAACTCCATCAAAGTTAAATCATGCCATTACATAAGATTACTCCAATAAATAATATTAAAATCTGATTCAAGAAGGTGAGAATTAGCTAAACTCTATTGACTATAAAATAAAATAAAATAAAATAAAATAAAATTTCAATGAACCTTAAGGTTTCTATAGTTTAATTTTTAAGAAATAGTAAAAAAAATTAGGAGGGCAAATACATGTATGCTTAAATAGATGGCGGCAACTTTCAAATTGCAAAAAAGAGATTCAGACCTCTTAATTCTGGAGAGAGAATAGATCACGGCGATTGCATCTGCATTCAACCCCTAGATCCTGAAACTTTCAATTTCAAGGTTCTCTTTCTCTGCAATCTCTTGTTTATATATAAACATATATGCGTGTATGTGTGTGTATATATACATGTATGTATGTATCTATGTAGATCGCATTGAAATTTATGCAAAATTGATATTTATAGTCGATGCTGAAACTTTCAATTCCAAGGTTTCCTTTCTCTAGAATCTATTGTTTGTATGTATACGTGTGTATATGTATGTATCTACCGAAGACAATGACAATTACGCGAAGTTGGTTTTTGTAGTGATTTCGTTGATGTGTGGTAGGATGAGAAGGAAGAAGAGTTTACATTCAGCTTTAAAAGGGCGTTCTATCAGGAATCAGAGCAAGTCGATGTCTATGAATTTCTTGCTCAGTCGACTGTTCGAGGTATTATCACAATTCACAATATATTTGTATTGTTTTTATCATTTTTTTATTTTTCTGAATTTACGTGTGATTTTGAATTGAAGTCCTTTGATTAAGCATTCTGAATTTGAATTGGCTAAATCTTAACATATGTTTTTGTTTGAACTTGTTTATTTTAATAAAACAGACGCTGTTATTGAAATCATTTTTGAAATGAATTCCTTTGATTTACCGATTTGAATTTCTGTTGGTTAGATCTTAACATATGCTTTTGTTTTTGTTTGAATTTGTTTATTTGAATAAAACAGTTGCTGTTAATGGAATAAATGGGACAGTCATCACATACGGACAGGTTAGATATACTTAATCATGTAAAGTGTGTCTAATAATGTTTTTCGGTATGTGTTAGCTTTTCTTTGAAGTTTTTGTTTATGTTGTATTAATACATACTCTTGTTGATGGATATACGACTCTGATCGAATCATTGCACTATAGACATAAATCTCTACATGAATGTAATGTTAAGAATTTGAAACAAATTATGATGACTATATGTGTCAAATTGGTCGGAGGTTGCACTTTCTCATCAGACCGTGCTTACACAGAATCCACAACTGTTCAAAACACAGTGTTGAAAGATAGATGTGATTTGCCATGGATGAGAGGTTTCTTGTTTTTTTGTTTTTTTGGGCTTCATATTAGTTTGGGCCAAGTTTGTGATTCCTTTAAAATTTAAAAGCTCAATCATGTTTTACATACCACTTGAAGGTAAATATCCATGGTTGTGAATGGGTATTGAAGGAAATGGAAGCCACTGCCACAAGTGACGGTATGGGATCCATATTGTGTTTTTCGGAACAATACTCTTCTAAGATTTCATCATCATCTTGTGAGATGGCTACCATTTTTTAGGGATGTTTTACTACATTCTTAAGATTCAAGAGATTAACATTAACAACATATGAATTTTATGTGGGAATTCCATTTCTTGTTGAATCATCGATAGGGTGTTTTACCAGTAGGAATCTCAAAGAAATAAACAGGTACGTTGAGGCATCTAAATTAGAAGTGCATTTCATTTCCTGTCAAGGCATTTGGCAGGAAGACACTCCACACTATACTGTAATAGTTGTAAGAGTACAAAACCCGTCCAATGACTGACCAATACAGGATTAAACTTTAAAATGTATTTACCTAGAAGCTTCTTCTGTGCAATGAACACATATTACGCTTTGATAATATTCAAGACAATGCTATTCTTCTATATTGATTTGACACAAAAGACATCCCACTCAGGTGGGCAGTGCACCTTTTGTACTAAATCATACAACGATGGTGATTTTGTTTGAAATGAAGAAAAGTGATGAACTCTATGTCAGTTGGTAGGGACCATTCGCAAGTAAAAGTTGGATTTTACAGCATTGCCTTTGAATCAACTCATTTTCGAACTGAGGTGTTAAGACAGAAAGCAAATATGCATTATTTCCAAAGTTCCTTTTATAGAAATCTCAAGGACATCCACTGATATTTTATGTCAATTGACAAACTTTCCATGTGCATTCTGCAACAGACAGGAGCAGGGTAGACATACAGCATGGAGGTGATATACTGATATGATAATTCTCTTCCATATATGATGGTTACATATATCAGATTAGGCTCATTGGCTCAGGGGCCCGGCATCCTATGTTTTGATGAGCTGAAGAAAGGATTACTCCCAAGAGTAGTGGATCAGCTTTTTGAGGCTACTAAAGTTTCCGAAGAAACATCCAAATACGTTATCAAATTGTCCATGGTATTCGAAAATTCTGTTTATCTTTGCACTGGAGACTAATATAGGCTAGAAACCAGTGTTAATTACACCCTGTAAT
>JAOTQH010180603.1:0-14826 GCA_025631255.1 Cornus kousa
AACATCTTTTTGTTAATGGTGCTCGATCCTCTCTTCATAGTGCTCGATCCCAAGGTGTTGGGTTCGAGCTTTGGGGCTTTTAAATTAATTTCTTCAAATTTCGATGCCTCATGCTTGAGCTTGAAGGTCAAGGCTCGAGCACCCTTAAGTAAGGCTCGAGTATCCCATGTTGAGGCTCGAGCATCAAGGTACAAGGCTCGAGCTTTAGATATTAAACTCCTCCAAACTTCACCATTAAAGCTATTGGCTTGCTCTGAATGACCGGGAATTACACGGTAAACTTCATTATCATTCTTTTTGTCATAAAAGCCTAGTTTTAACTGATTCTTTGGGAAAACACCTAAAAATATGAAATAAACATAAATCAGTATAAAGCAGGATACATATATCACTTTTGGTCTTAACATATGTGTATTTAGAGGCTCAAATATACAATATTCAGTGCTCATCATAAGGGTCTAGCTATCTTACTAATGTCTTTGATAAAATGGCGATAGAAGCCGGTATGACCTAGAAATAAGTGGATTTTTCTCACCGTGGAAGGTATAGGCAATTCAAAAATGAGCTCAACTTTCGCTTTATCAACTTCAATACCCTTCTTGGATATAACATGTACAAGCATAATCCCCTCTAGAACCATAAAATGGCTCTTTTCTCAACTTAACACTAGTTTTGTCTTTCGACACCTTTAAAACACTAAAGAGAGATTTTGGAGGCATGAATCAAAAGAGGACCCAAAGACTAAAAAGTCATCTATGAAAACTTCTAGATATTTTTCCACCATATCCGAGAAAATCGGCATCATACACCTTTGGAATGTGACAGGGGCATTGCACAAACCAAATGCCATCTGTCGATAAGCAAATGTACTAAAGGGATAAGTAAATGTGGTTTTTTCTTGGTCAAGTGGGTCTAGGGCCACTTGATTATAACTTGAGTAGCCATTTAAGAAATAGTAATAACTTTTGCCCGGCCAATTTTTTCAAGATTTGATCAATGAAGGGAAAAGAAAAATGGTCATTCCTAGTGGCGGTGTTGAGTTTGCGGTAATTAATGCACACACGCCATGAAATAGCGGTGCACTTAAAAATTTGCTCATCATTTGCATTCTTAACAACCGTAATTCCCTTCTTCTTAGGAACTACTTGGGTTGGACTTACCTATTTACTATCGGAGATAGGATATATGATCCCAGCATCCAATAGCATGACCGCTTCCTTTTTGACCACCTTTTTTATGTTCAGGTTCAACCTCCTTTGAGCATCCCTAAAAAGCTTTTCATCTCCTTCTATGTGAATGCGATGCATACACATGGAAGGATCAATGCCCTTCAAGTCGGCAACACTCCATCTAATGGCTTCTTTGTTCTCTTTAAGCACTTCCAAAAGATCTTTCTCTTGGTCATCTTTAAGATTTGAAGCAATGATGACTAGAAGAGTGTATTTTGGGCCTAAGAAGGCATACTTGAGATTAGATGGGAGCGGCTTAAGCTTAAGAGTAGGTGGAGAAATGAGTGCTGGAACTGGTGTACTAGAGAGTGGAAGAAGAGGTTCTTTTGAAGCTTTCCTTGGCGGGTAATCCATTGGGGCCACAGAGTTCATTAAAGCATTCACTTTACATATGAGCCATCAATGTCAAATGCATCCATATTGAAGTGAGAGAGGCACACCTCAAGAAGGTCCTTTGAGAGAATAAAAGGAAGAGACTCATTTACAAGTTCATCTAAGACATCCACTAAGAAACACTCGCCTTCATCGATGGGATGTTGGCTTGCGCTGAACACATTAAGCGTGACCATCATATTACCAAGTGATGCATCCATGATACCTGATCTACAATTAATTACAGAATTGGCGATGGCAATAAATGGTCTTCTAAAAATGATGGGAATGTGATTGGTGGGGTTGGGGACCGGCTCGGAATCGAACACCACAAAATCAACTGGAAAATAGAAATTTTCAACCTTAATGAAGATGTCCTCGACAATTCCCCTAGGTTTCTTTGTGGATCTATCGGTTGGAGTACTACTGAAGTTGGCTTCAAGTCCCCCAAACCTAATTGCACATACATGGTGTAAGGAATGAGATTAACACTCGCCTTTAAGTCAAGAAGAGCCATATGAACCTTATGGTTCCCAATAATGTAAGAGATGGTTAGAGCATCGCGGTCTTTGAACTTAGGTGCGGTGTTATGTAGAATGATGAAGCTCACTTGCTCCGTGAGAAGTACTTTCTTAGGGCTTTGACCCTTGCTCTTCCTCTTTTGAGTGCACTAGTCATTCAAGAACTTGGTATAAGGTGGAATTTATGGAATGGCATCAAGAAGAGGAAGGTTGATCTTGACTTGCTTAAAAACTTCCATCATGTATTAAATTTTTCCCTCTTGTCTACCAAATGGATAAGCGTCTCTCAAGGCTTAAGGAAATGGAGCTTTTGGCTTATAAGGCTTCTTTAATTGGGAGGAGGATGTTGATGATGATGGAAGGTTCTTTTTGGAACCACTAGCATCCGGTGATGTAGGAATAGGATTTAGAATTGGAGAGGGGCACCCACTTGGTTACACTAGTTCACTAACTCCACTAGATTTCTCTACCTTATTATTAACTTTCCTACTACTTCTCAATGTGGTGATGATGGCTTGTACTTGCTCATTGCAAAAAAATCCTGATGAAGGATTTGTTTCCACTATGTAGTGCCCCATAGGATTGGTCTCGGGTTGACTAGATAACTTACCTTTCTCCCTCGCATTCTTTGAATTAGCTATTTGCCCAATTTAGGATTCAAGCTTTGATATTGATTATGAATGAGAGTGGAGCAATTGAGTGTTGGCTTTAAGATTGCCTAAGGCCACCAAAACCTTGTCCTCAAAGGCAGAATTCCTAAGAGGTGCTTAAGGTGGATGAGAGTAAGATTGAGAACTAGAAGCTTGATGATTGGAATAGTGATTCATATTGTGAGAAGGATAGGATAGAGGACGGTACCCTTAAAAATTTGTATTTTGGAGATAAGGGGGTATATACTTTCCTTGGGAGCTTAGACCTTGAGGAGGGTTTGCACCAGCTCCTTGATTTCTCCAAGAAAAGTTGGGATGATCCCTCCATCCTTGATTATATGAATTAGAGTAGGGGTTACTCCCCGGATGAGTGAAGGCAGTATTGACTTGCTCTTATGGCTTACTTGGGAAAAATTGTCCAAGAGGATAATTAGAAATATTGTGGGTATAGTTAGAACAAGTCATTCACATCTCATGGTGACAATGGGAAGAAGGGGATGATTGATTTGCCAGGTTTTGATTCAAAAGGAATTTATCAAACATTTGATTAAGAGTTTTTACCTCGGCGACAATCTCCATGGAACTATCTACTTGACATAAATTGGAGTTTTTCTTCCCTTCCACATTTAAATTTCGGCTTAATCGAGAGGATGAAGATTGATGCATTGAATTTTCACTCAAATTTTCAAAGAGATGCCAAATATAATTTTCATTCTTTTCCAAAAAGGTGTCTTCACATGAAGCGTCAACCACACCTTTGTGGATATCGAATAAGATTTCATAGAAGCATTGAACAAGTTGCCACTTAAGAAGGCCATGATGTGGACACTTCTGTAGCAAGTCATTTAAACGCTAACTTGCTTCACGCAAAGGTTCTCCATCACCTTGAGAAAATTCATGGATGGAAGCTCGCATTGCATTAGTTCAACTTGTGGGGTAACATTTTTTTTTTAAGAATTCTTGTTGCATTTGAGCCGAAGATGTTATTGTATTTGCCCCCAAGTTGTTAAACCAATATTTTGCCTTGTCTCGAAGAGAGAAAGGGAAAAGCTTCATTTTTAAGACTTCCTCCAGAGCATTCGTGATTTTACGATTGAACAAACTTTTAAGAACTCATCAAAGTGTTTATATGGTTATTCTTGACTCAACGCAAAGAATAAGGGACACATTTGGATAGTTTCAGACTTAATTTCATAAAGATGAGCCCTAAAGTTTGGCAACCCGTAACATGTCGGTGCATTGTATTCATTTGGAGTATAATGATCTCTAAGGACCATTAGAGGATTAAGAGGAGGATATGCTACATGAGCATCGAGAGGAATTTGCATAAAAGATGGTTGTTGCACCCCATAGGGTGGTGGGACCACATTTGGTCTGGCATTCCAAGAAATTGTGGAACAACTTCGGGTTGTTGAACTCCAAACGGTGGTGGCACCACTTGAGGATTGTAATACCCCAAATTTTAAAAGGATAGTCTCAGTATTTAGTATTTATTTTTATTGCATTTTTATATTCGTTATTTGCTTATTTGTTATTTGGTTAATTGGTTAGTTGTTTAATTGATTTATGTGTTTTAATTAAATGATATGATTAGGTGGATTCGAATTAATTGTTTAACTTGATTTATTTATTTAATTGAATTAATTAGTTAACTTAATTTATTTATTTTAATGGAAACTTTATGTACTTATATGAACATGAATTAAATATTTATTTTCTTTTTATTTTAAATTTTATGTAAGGATGGACTTGGATAGTAGTCCTGGACCAGCCGTTTGGGTCTCATGGACTACTTGGTTAGGGGATTGTTTATATATATATACACACACACACACACGTTATCACGTTAGGTTAGGGTAACCGACTTATATATATATATATATATATTTATTTATTTATTTTACATTTTTTTTTCTTTTCTATCTCCTCTTAGAATTAGAATTAGGTTTTTACTAAGCCTATATATATATAACATTACGTCTGCTTATGGTTTAGAAGTAAGAAAACCTTATTCACATACAGAGAGTTTTAGAGAGAAACCAAGAGAACAAGTTAGAGTTTCGGCCAAGAACTAAGTCTGGACCAAGAAGAGGAAGAAGGGGTGTTGTTCATAGGTTGAACCAAGGGCAACAAACGACTAGGAGCGAGTCAATTGATTGCCAAAAAATTTAGGAAGACGACGTTGAGATTTTGAATCGAAATCTCAAAGGCAAGTTTATATCTAACTCTCTCCCTTTGACTCGTGTTCTTTACATGCCTATTCAATTCCAGTAGTAAATAAAACTTTAAATTAATATGTTATACATGTTGAATCTTGATTAAAACAGTGTGTTTGTTAATGAAGTTTTAATTGTTGACTCTTGAGTTTTCTTGCAAAACTTTTAGTTTTAATTAAATATTATCAAAGCATAATGGATGTAAATATTATTTCTAGAATACACTGGGACATAGTTCTAACCAGTAGTGACCTTAGAATGGAGGAACGGGGTAATTGGAAGTCGCTGGAGGCAGAACAGATGATGGAACTGGGGAAGAGCCGACTCCCTTTTAAAGGGAGGCGGCTCCCCTTTGAAAAGAAGCAACTCCCCCTTGTGGGGAGCCGGCTCCACTTGGTAAAGAGGTGGCTCCCCCTTGTGGGGTGGCGGCTCTAGTTTGTAAGGAAGCGGCTCCCTCTGTGGGAGAGACGGCTCCCTTTCTGTGTGGTGATTTTTGACGAGTTTTGGCCACGGTAATGAGATTTTGAGGTTCCAGGTGTAAATTAGGACCTAGAATGGGGGTTTAAATGATGTCTTAGTTCATATTAAAACTCCAGAGGGCATGATAATGGATAAAAAATCATATAGAATTAGTATCTTGAATAATATGAAATTCTTAATTAAAACTGCATATTGTTATTGGATGTGGATGATTCATTTTGGTTACCTCTTTATGAGTAATTTGTTTATGTATGATATAGTTTAATCATATATCAATGGTATAAATTAAGCAAGATAATTTACGTATTTCTATTATGCTTATTATGGATTAATTGATGTTTACATATAATATCTGTATTATCAATTATTGGATTTTGTGAAGCGGTAAAAAATAAGCATGTTAGTCTACATAATTTTATGATGCTTATTATGGATTAATAGATGTTTATAGTTATTACCTGTATTATCAATTACTGGATTTATGGATTATATGCACCGATATGGGATGGTGGCATATTAGGGTCGGATTAGCTCAAAGTGCTAAGTCCTACCTATTCTAATATAAGGGAATGGATTTACTACAATGATGAGTCCTACTTATATTCTTATCAGGTTAATAAACAATTGAATGACAAACTTTGGTTTTGGATGGATTTTAAATATATAATTATGGTACGTAGATATGAGCTTCAGTCTCAGGATCGATGGTTAAGGAGCGTATATGCAATAGGATGCATAACTGGCTATGATGGTTTGAGGTATACCCTGTTCGGTCTAGGTACTCATGCCTACTTCAAGTGAGTTTTGCATGTTGCCTACTAGTCAGGTTGAGACCGGCCTATAGTCTAGTAAGAGTCCTTTAGTGCAGATATATAAATATATATATATGAATTACATAGTTATTGTTAAGTTGTTTAGGATATACATGTGCATTGGGTCTCTGTTTAGATTGTAGTAGTATAGAACTTGCTCGTGGGCCTGACCTACTATCATTTTTCTGGTGTTCGACAGTTTTAGGCTTAGAGTTTGTTCGTGCTAATCAGAGACGGTTGTTCATTCTTTTGACTACGTAGGACTGCGATTTATGTTTTAGTTTTGCCTTTGGATTTTATTTCAGATGTTTACTCTTCAGTTTGAGATTTTATTAGGGGTCCACTAAATGAATTCCCGAGTTGTTTTAAACAATGGAGGTTTTGGGATTATTGGATTTTAATGATTGAATTTATGGATTTATGTTTTAGATTTCTTTCAGCCTTTATTTATTTCTTAATTCTTCTTGTAATCATGCTTGTTTATATATTAATTGTTTGGTATCCCTCGGATCTGTGCTCGGACATGATCACCCGTGGCTCTAGAATCGAGGGGTATTACAGTTGGTATTAGAGCACTCCAGGTTTAGTGTCTCTAGGGTTATTTCGTGTTAAAACTTTCGTGTAGCTTATTCTTTTGTTTAGAGCTTAAGTTTAGGATTTGTTGTATTCCTTTACGGTTTATTTAAATCATACTGATGTCTATCTTTTTGTGTTAATAAAATAGTTAACGCTAGAAGAGGATGGAACATGCAAGTAAACAGGCGACAAAGGAGAGCGGCACGTAGGCAGCAATATCTCCTACATTGTCAGCAAATGGAGGAAGAACAATAAATGCTTGGGTTTCAGGATGATGATGGTTAGTTTTACGAAGAGCAGGACGAAGTTCAGCAGACTCAAGATCAGGGCAGAGATCCAGAGTATCCTCCTCATCTCAATGACTGCATTGCTCGGGCTATAGAAGTAGGTGTGATGGCTGCACTCCAAAATCAGCCACAGGTTCAGCAGGAACCTATACCAGCACTAGTGGTTCAAGCTGATCTTTGGGCAAAGGCTCAGAGTTCTTTTACAAGGGGGAGCCCACCTGAGTTCCCAGGCTCCACCTATACAAGAACAGCTCACCAGTGAAAAAAGGACATCAAGTGACGTCTACGCATAGTTCAGTGCACGGAAGTTCAGAAGTAGATGCTTGCTACCTTCAAGCTTGTCAAGGATGGACTACAATGGTGGGACTCAGTTACCACCGCAGAGGAGAGGACTTTGTTTCCCTATGATCCGTTCAGTGTTCGCTTCAATGAGAAGTACTTTCCTTATGCAGTCAGGGCAGCCATGAAGACAGAGTTCCTTAATCTGGATCAGGGAACATGACAGTGGCAAAGTCTGAGTAGTAGTTCACGCACTTGTCTCTTTTTGCACCAAAGGAGGTGGATACAAAGGAAAAGAAATGCAATAGTTTCGTTAAGGGATTTATATGGTCTACTAAGCGAGCTATTACAGGTAGTCCAACCTATACTACATATGCTCAAGTGTTAGACGCTGCTCTACAGTAGTATTAGTTGACCGTGGACTTCAGACAGGCTAGGGGTAAGAAGCGGGGTAACAGAGACTCTGTGTAACGATCCACTCCACCACATGGTATGGTATTGTCCGCTTTGGGCCTGAGCCCGCACGGTTTTGCTCTTGGGCTTCACCCCAAAAGGCCTCATACCAATTTGAGATGACACAATTACATATAAGCACTTCACCTTTCCTTTTCCTAGGTGATGTGGGACTTGTGCACCCGTAGCTCACCAGTGTGTTAGCCTGCCAGTTTCTCTCACACTCGCTCATGGCACACCCGCCCACAAGGTCATCACAATCTACCCCTTGGAGGCCCGACATCCCCGTTGGCATATTTCCGATTAGGTCAAGCTCTGATACCATTTGTAACGACCCACTCCACCACATGGTATGTATTGCCTGCTTTGGGCCTGAGTCCGCACGGTTTTGCTTTTGGGCTTTACCCCAAAAGGCTTCATACCAATTGGAGTGACACACCTACATATAAGCACTTCACCTTTCCCTCTCCCAGGTGATGTGGGACTGTGCACCCGTAGCTCGCCAGTGTGGTAGTCTATCTGTGTCTTTTGTACCTAACCACGGCACACCCGCCCATAAGGTTATCACAATCCTCCCCCCTTAGAGGCTCGACGTCCCCGTCGACACACTTCCAGCTGGGTCAGGCTCTGATACCATTTGTAACGACCCACTCTACCACATGGTATGACATTTTTTGTTTTGGGCCTGAGCACACCCGATTTTGCTCTAGTACTTTACCCCAAAAGGCCTCATACCAATTGGAGATGACACACTTACATATAAGCACTTCACCTTTCCCTTTCCCAGGTGATGTAGGACTTGTACACCCGTAGCTTGCCAGTGTGGTAGCCTGTTAGTGTCTTTCGCACTCGCCCATGGCGCACTCGCCCACAAGGTCATCACACTCTGCTAATCATTCAGCTAATAAAGGGAATAACAATGGACACCGAAATAATGATAAGGGAAAATTCCAGGAACAATAGTCTTGAAAGAAGCTCAAGGGTGGTTCAGATGCTCACAGGAATGGGGCACCTATTTAAGGGCAGCAGAATGGGGGACCATAGGCAGGACAGGGTTAGCCACAGGCTAACCGACAGAAGAGGCCATTTGGCACTTTCTAGGGTTGCTATACTTATGGAGAGTTTGGTTATACTTTCAAGTAGTGTCCTAAAGTAGGACAGGGATAGAGACAACATGTGCAGCAGGGACAGAGGGCACAATTGCCTTTACCCACTCCATAGATTCCATGGATTCAGGGACAGACGTATCCGGCTTTACTAGCACCGCCACAGCCTCAGGGGTAGGCACCACAGTAGTTGCATTATGGCAAGGTGTTCAATCCTATTCCATAGGTTGTTCAGGCACCTTAGGCTATTGAGGGTATGTTTCTTATACAGAGTACAAATAGTCTTGTTTTATTTGATACGGGTGGTACTCATTCATTCGTGTCAAAATCATTTGTTACATTATCTGGGATGACGACACGAGTTTGTGATAGACCTCATGGTATTTCTACACATTTAGGTGATACCGCCATTTTACATGAGAGTGATGGACCTGTGACACTAGATATTAGTAGATTTCTAGCCAATCTATTGGTCCTGGATAAGTACACTTATGATGTGATACTTGGAATGGATTAGTTATCTTACTACAATGCCCCAGTTAATTGTTATGATAAGTCTATTGTTTTCACCATACCTAGTCAGGATATGTATGTCTTCACTATACCACATTCTAACGGGGTTACTATCACTTATTTGTTTGATGTGGAGGAGGAAACTGTGAGGAGATTACTATGTCACTGGATAGCATACCAATTGTACAGGAATTTTCAGATGTTTTTCAAGAGATTCCAGGGTTACCACCTGATCGAGAAATAGACTTTGTGATTGACTTAGCTCCAGGAACTATGCCTATTGCTAGAGCACCATACAGGATAGCACCAGTGGAGATGCGAGAGCTGAGGGATCAGATTCAGCAATTGCTTAGTCAGGGTTTTATTAGCAAGAGTACTTCACCTTGGGGAGCACCAGTTCTGTTTGTGAAGAAGAAGGATGATTCATTTCGCCTGTGTAAAGATTACAAGGAGTTCAATAAGGTTACTATTCGTAATAAGTACCCTTTACCAGGATTAATGATCTTTTTGATCAGTTGAAGGGAGTTACATACTTCTCTAAGATTGATTTGCATTTTGGATATCATCAACTTTGGGTTAGGGAGCAAGATGTTACTAGGACAACGTTTCTCACTAGATATAGTTTTTATGAGTTTCGTGTCAGCCTTTTGGATTGACTAACACACCAGCAATCTTCATGTATTTAATGAATGGGGCATTCAGGACTTATTTAGATCAGTTTGTCATTGTCTTCATTGATGATATCTTGATCTATTCTAAGTCGGAGGACGATCATGCTAGACATCTTCGCACAGTGTTGCAGACGTTGCAACAGTTATATGCTAAGTTCGAGAAATGTGAATTTTGGTAGTGGGAAGTGAAGTTTTTGGGTCATGTGGTGTCAGAAAGGGGAATAGCGGTAGATCCAGCCAAAGTTTCAACAGTGGTAGAGTGGGATAACCTACTTCACCTACCGAGATTCAAAGTTTTCTCGGATTGGTAGGATATTATTATAGGTTCGTTCAAGGGTTCTCAAAGATAACCGGGCGACTCACTCATCTGACTAAAAAGGGTGTACGGTTTGTGTGGGATAAAAACTGTTAGAAGGCTTTTGGTGAACTAAAATGCAAGTTGACTTCTACACCGGTTCTGTCTACTCTACAGAGCAGGATAGAATATCTGGTTTACACAGATGCTTCTTTACAAGGTCTTAGGTTTGTTTTGATGCAGGAGGAATGACCAATTTCTTATAGATCTCGTAAGCTTAAGCCTCATGAGCTTAATTATCCAACACATGGTTTAGAGTTGGCAGTTGTGGTCTTTGCTTTACGCATTTGGAGGCATTATCTGTTGGGAGAGTCCTTCAGATTATTTAGTGATTACACGATTTTGTAGTTTTTTTGTTCACTCAGCAAGAGTTGAATATGAGACAATACAAATGGTTAGAGTTTATAAGAGATTATCAATTCTCTATACAACATCATCCAAGGAAAGTGAATGTGGTAGTAGATGCACTCTGTCGCCAACCCTATGCAAGTCTTTCTGCTTTATTCACTATTGAGTGGAATGCTTTGAAGACCATTGATGAGTTATTTGATGTTTTTATGGCTTGCATGGTAGTTACACCTTCTATCATTCACAAGGTTCTGTAGGTACAACTTACGGATCAACAGTGCATTAATAAAGTTGCAGAGATAGCTTCTGGGGAGGTTCTATTTTACTATGTTGGGACTGATGGAGGTTTGAGGTACAAGGGGCATTTAGTAGTACCTTTATTGATGATTTAAGAAAAGATGTGATGATTGAGACACATCATTCTGAGTTTTCGGTTCATCCAAGAGGAGACAAAATGTATCAGGATATAAGCGGCAGTTTTGGTGGGCAGGTATGAAAAAGGAAATTGCTATTTTTGTCTCTCGATGTAGTACTTGTCAGATGGTTAAGATTAATCATCAGAGGCCTCCAGCAGCTCTACAACCACTACCTATACTAGAGGAGAAGTGGGAGAGCATTTTTATGGATTTTGTGGAGGGATTGCCAAATTCATTTAGGGATCACAATTCTATTTGGATCATCATTGATAGGTTGACTAAATCAGCTCATTTCTTGCCTATTCGCACTGATTTTATTTCGAAACAGTTGGTGAGACTTTATATGATAGAGATTGTGAAGTTTCATAGCATACCGTTATCTATTATATCGGATAGGGATTCGAGCTTTGTATCGGGATTCTAATAAAGTTTTCAACAGGTTTTGAGCACATAATTGCATCTTAGCACTGATTACCATCCTCAGATTGATGGACATACTAGTAGGGCTAATCAGATCATGGAGGATTTGTTTCGTTCTTATGTCCTTGACTTTAAGGGACATTGGGAAGATTATTTGCTACTTGTGGAGTTTGCATACAATAATAGCTTTCGTTTGAGGCATTATATGGCCGACCATGTAGATCTCCTGTTTACTGGATGGAGGTTGGAATGAGTAGATTTTTGGGTCCTGAATTTATTAAGGATACCTCTGAGAAGATCGCTCTTATTAAGGATCGTATGCGCATTGCCCAGAGTAGGCAGAAGAGTTATGCAGATCGTTGTATTCATACATTGGAGTTTCAGGTTGGAGATCAAGTTCTACTCAAAGTGTCTCATATGAATGGAGTAATGCGTTTTGGGAAAAAGGGAAAGTTGTCACCGCAATTTGTAGGTCCTTTTATGATTACGGATCGAGTTGGAGCTGTAACTTATCGCTTATCACTTTTTGACCATTTACATCGTGTCCACAATGTGTTTCATGTTTCCATGTTACGAAATTTTTTGCGAGATGAGGATCGTTATCAACATATTAATATTGGTGAGATTGAGTTGCAGTCAGATGCAACATATGTGGAGCCACCGTGTCGTATTGTAGACCATTGAGATCAAATTCTTCGCAACAAGGTTATACTTTTGGTATGTGTCCAATGGAACCATCACAATGAGGTTAAGTTTACTTGGGAATGAAATAATGTCATTCGCTCACAGTTCCCAGAAGTTATGGAAGAAGGTAAGGGTGAATTCCGAGGACGAAATTCTTTTTGTTAGGGGTGTAATACACCTAATTTAAAAATGATAGTCTTGGTATTTCATTTATTGTTTTATTGCATTTTTAATTGATTAAATGATTTATTTGATCACCCGTGGCTCTAGAATCGAGGGGTATCATATAACCTGTGGTGAAAATTAATCCCACATCGGGAACAAAGGTACTGTTCACCTTAGTAAAAGTAACTCTGGGTGAAAAGAAAAATTTCTACCTCAAAAACAGTACGCAGAGGTATTGTTCACCTCGGGAATAGTAACTGGGGGTGAAAAAAAAAAAACCACCACCTCTGGAACAATACCCGGAGGTACTGTTCATCACAAGAATAGTGACCCGGGGTATATATATATATATATAAATTTCCTAATCTGTTCCGATCCAGGAAATAGGGGGCAACTAATGGGGATAAAAGTAACCCTAGGGTTAACCCACCGCCATTCTTTTCCAACTTTAGGATATAAAAATATTGTCATTCAACTGACGAATCAGACAAGGTGAACCCCAATATCGCAACCAATTTCATCACCTTAACAGATCCCGTTACTGATGATAAATGAGATCTCAACCATCGACATTGCGGGACGATATTGATTCTAATGCGCAGCCATAAATAGGGGATCAAGCCATTAAATTAGGTATGAGAAAAAACCCCTAAACATTGAATACATTACATAATTATTCTGTGATACGATTACAAGTACTAACTTGATCATCAGAGGTCCTCGACTGGCACCCCATCGATGCCATTTGAGGTACCGTCCCTCTGTTTTGTAGGTAAACGCCGCCGTTCCGGATTGTGAGTATTTTTGCATCAAAATCTACCATAATCATTAACTTTTTTTTTTTTTTTTTGGTTCATTTTAGTACCTACCTGCTGACACCACCTCTTTTTCTTCCCGATTTCGGACATGGCTTTTTTTTCTTTTTTCTTTTTCTTTTTTTTTCCTTATTGTGGTTGGTCTGGGCTAGCTATGGCTGTTTTAATTTCTTTTTTTCTACTCTTGTGGTGGTGTCTAGGTTATTATGGTATTTTAAAATTTTTATTTTTATTTTTTCTATTGTGGTAGTTCTGGTAGAGTTTGTGCGTGTTGGTGGAGTTGCCTTGGTGTGGTGGTGGCGGTGGTTCTGGTGGCATTTGGCACATATAAGTATGGGTTAGCTATGACTGTTTTCATTTTTTTTATTTTAATTGTGGTGTTTGGGTGTGGTGGTGGTGGTTATGACAATGTACAATTATTTGGCTATTTCAAAAAAAAAAAATTTATTTTTATGTTGTGATGGTGGTTACAGTGGTATGAGTATTATTTTATATAAACCATATCTATATGTATAGAAGAGATGGAGAGGTTAACTTGCTCACTCAAATTTAGTTAGGATGTTAAATTTGTAATTTCATAATTTAAATGGAGTTAAAAAGTCAAAGAAATAAAAAGTAATTTCGTATGGTTTCACAAGTCTAGATGGATCAAGAGTGATGTGATGCAATTCATTGGTGGCATTGATAAAAAAACCTCACAGCCTCAATTCAATTTACCCTAAGTATTATTATACAAAAGCTTAATGTTAAAATTATATTTATTTATAGTTATTTTCTTGGAAAATTTGAATGGTAAAATAAATACACACACTTTTTTACTCACGCTCAGGCTTGAACCCTCCCCTCTTCTTTGAAGATGAGGAAGTTATATTTATAGTTATTTTCTTTTAGGTAATATAACGAGAGATTCATACCACGTTACGTATTGTTTACTACTTGTTTACTAATATATTATTCATAATATAGTTCTATTGAATACTTTCAAGGAAATATGAAAAATGTTTTAGATGTAAAAAACCTAAAAATTAAAATACATGACTTGTAAATTTAATAAAATAATAGAAAGAAAAATGCATCTATCATATTTCAAGAGATGAGACCAAAGGATTACTAAAACTAGTTAATTTCATTTTATGGGATCCATAATACAAGGAGATGAAAGATAGATTACAATACAATAATAATAATTGGAGTCGGGATGGACGAAAAGGATAAGATTATATGAGACGGAGTACATAAATACCAAGCACGTAAAAAGTTGAAAAAAATATACAGTATATATTAAAGAAATTGATGAAAACGTTGCTTTTTACCTTAAATAGTGACCACCCAGCGAGGGTCACTCAATCTGCTTCGTTTTGTACCTTCCGAAAAAAAAAAAAAAAAAAAAAAAAAAAAAAATGCTTTTTTTTTCTTATTTTTTTGAATTTGTAAATTAAATAAAAGAAAAAAAAAAAA
>JAOTQH010180816.1:0-14820 GCA_025631255.1 Cornus kousa
TGTTTGATGATGATCTATGCAAGAAAAACTCATTGAATCAACTCTGAGGCGTGTACTGATTGCTGAGATGAGGCTACTGTCAAATTTGCTGATGCAAGGGCTGTATTGAGTAGTGACTTGGTGCTTCAAGCTGCTGTGGTCGATTCTGAAGGTTGACATAGGTATAATTCATCTTTTTACACTTGTTCAAACTAAGTTTGTGTTGAGAATATGCTAAAAATGAATTTGGACAGTGTGGTCATTAGTTAAGCTTGTTTTTTTGAAGAAATCTTGGATTCAAGTGCTATTTGGTTATACTTAGCTATTTCATGATGATCTATGCTATTAGCTAGTATATTTTGATGAATCGAGATTGTTATAGTTGAGTTCATGACAAAAATATGATATGCTTTGAGAGTGGCTATTCTGTGCCGAAGAAGTTTTGTACTGAAGTTAATCTATACTGAGGCTATTCTGTGCCGAAGAGGTTTTGTGCTGAAGCTATTTGTGCCAAAGCCTATCTCCTACTGCAGCTTTTTGTGCTAAAGCCGTTATATGCTGAACCAAGGACTTTTACTGAACGTTGTGTTATACTCATGCTGTGTTTGATTATGCAAAGCTATGAACATGAGTGCAACAGTGAAAGAATACTGTATGAGGGGCTGGTGAATTGATCTTGAAAGAAATTTCCCATTTTACCCCTCAGACCGTAGATGCAACGGATTGTAGTTCTGAGGTAGTAGCTTGGAATTCTGGGTTGTCCAGCGTTTCTAATTATTGCAAAGACTTTATTGTATTCAGTGTGTTGACACTTATTGTAAGTGACAGTAAGGCTTTACATCCTCACCCTATTGTTAAGTGAGCTATGAGAGCTTATTTGGTCCAAGCATGGGTGCTTAGGACAGGGGCAGTGCGTGGATGCACTGTGGTGTACTAGTGTGTGTATTGGTTGTGAAAACTAGTGTGTATTCTTGTGCCTGGGTATGTGTAAAGAGTGAGACAGCTGAGTATGTAACAAGATACATATAGCTAGTAGTGGATTGCTTATTGGCTGAGGCAAAGAACCAATGTTTTTTCTAGTTAAGAGGGTTTCCTTGTAAACCATGTGCAAAGAGTGAGACAGCTGAGTGTGTAACAAGATACATATAGCTAGTAGTGGATTGCTTATTGGCTGAGGCAAAGAACCAATGTTTTTCCTAGTTAAGAGGGTTTCTTTGTAAACCATGTGTTATCTGTTCTTAAATGTTTGCTTAGTTGTGTTGAGAAAGTTTTAGAAAACAAAGGTTTAACCAATTCACCCCCCCTCTTGATTCAACAGTCACTAGCTTGGAAACCCATCGTACCACCTCTCCAAGCATCTATCATGTCTCTCAAGAACCAAGAAATGACCCACTGGACCCCAAACAATCCTAAAGGAAAATTCTAGCTGCCTTGTGCCACAGGGCAATGCAGCAGGAGTTAATTTACTGACTTTAGATCTCTCTTGTAAATACAATACCAATTGATACTAACTTGCCTCCTCCTCAAGTTGTCCATGGTCAGAATGCTCACCCACTTTAAGTGGGGCCTTTGTTCACCAAACAGCCTTCGACAAGCCCGGGACCATCAGAATGCTCCTATAAAAAGAGCGCACATCAACCCTCTTGAGTATAAGGCACCTCACATAGGTATCAGGCTCACCACCATCCCTCTCTTGGCATAACTACTCCAAAAAATCAATGGCATCATTCAACTCCGAGTTTTGGAAATGCATCGAAAAGCGTCCCAAGTCGTCCTCCCATTGTAACAATTGTCAATAAAGGCATGTCTATCCATATCAATTCTAAGTGTTTGGGGAAGGTGCATGCATAGTTGTTAATGGCATGCCTGGGCTCCCAAAAAGCCCAAGGTCATTAAGGTTTAGCTATAGCACCTAGGTTCTAGGCAAAAAATAAAAAATAAAAAAGCAGCACACCTTTAATTTTTTAATGATTTGTTCATATCAATTTTTTCTTTTTCATCAAATAACTGCTAGATTAGAAAGTTCTATATCGCTTATCAAAAAAAATAAATAAATAAAATAAGAAGAAAAAAAAGAAGAAAAGAAAAAACAAAAAGAGAGTTCTATATCATATAATGATCATATTTAATGGATCATATTTTTTAACATGGTGATATATTCAACAAAATCCATATTTTTATGGTTCACTACTTAACATTAATTGCATTTAATGATTGATTATAAATGTTTATGATAATATATGATTAAAGTTTTGCATCATTATAGTTTTTAGTTGTTTCAAATTTGTAATTACATTTAAGTTGGTTAATGCATGCATATGCATATGAAATGACTTATGATTATTAATTTACCTAATCCTCTAGGTTGATATATCAAAAATTCCATTTCTAAAGAATTTTAATTTATTATTTGTGTGCATATCTAGAATTGTCGTTCTTATTGTATGTTGATTTTATTGAATTTACGTGTAAATAGAAAAGATAGATGTATGGTGATTTAGCTAATTTATTGAATTGATATGTTAATAATATTTCTTATTAATATGCATTATGATCACACGTGCCTTACTTTGATGATTTGATCAGGCTCATGCCTTATATGGCGCCTTACACTTAGGCTCCATAAGACCTTTGGCGCCTTAGTGTGCCTTGAGCCATTAATAATGCATGCCAATGCACGATCGCAACACCAAATATTGTACTTTATTTCTTTCGATCTCTATCTGTGCTAACATACTAGATTTGGTGGCAGGGGCATTCTTTGTTAAATCTATATCCAAACCCAAATCCAATTTGGTTCTGGTGTAAGTCGCCAAAAGCCCATGGCCCTAACCGACCGAAGTGCATAGGAAATCACTTTTTGACAAATCGCAGGTACTCTCTCCACTCCTCCTCCTCATCCTCAGAAATTCTCTGTGTCCTCTTCGTCTTCATCTCCGCTGACAGCTCTCTCTCTCTCCTTAATTTTGTTTTCTGAATCTGTCCGTCTCTCTCCCTTTTGTAATGCAAATAGACATTAAAATATGTAGTAACTGTTTTGTTTGTGTGTATTTTTAATTAAATTTTCAATTTAATCGAATTAAATTATTCTTCCAACTGATGTATTTTGTTAATTATTATTTTTCAATTATTTTTTACTCCTTTTAATAGCATAACAAAACATTCTGTTTAGGCTCTCAGCTGTCTCATCAATTTTTTGGTAATCAATACTTTAGCTACAAAACAATCCGTTCTCTATTTGTGCTAATATACTAGCTTGTGTTTTTCCCCCCTTCCTATTCACTGATTATGTAAAACTGCATCCAACTGTGCCAACTACTGCATATGATTTTTGCTACTACCTGCAAGTCTAAAAATTGTTTGAGCTATAGTTCCGTTTTCCGATTATATAAATTTGCTGCCTGACTGCTGCATATTTGCAATGTCGTACTGTTGTATTAATTGTGTCCTGCTCATAATTTTTGTGTTTATAGTGAAAGGATAAGACAATCTACTACATGTTTAGTTATACTTAAAATTTGAATTATGATGATAATGTATTGTGTAAGATTGTGTAATACTGTTGCAAACTAATTCATTAATGCCTAAACAATTTTACATTTTTTTTCCATATGTCGTATTAGTTTATTTTATTCTTGTCTGTTGCTTCTAGTATTTCACAATGCTTTAAATATGAAGCATAACATTCCATATGCTCGATTCTGTTCTAAAACACCAATAACGAGTCATTATTCTAGTTCTCAACTCTAGTTCTGAGCTAGCAACTGATTCAGTGACTGCAAATCTCTGTTGGAACTCCTAAGCCCAAGGACAAAGGAAAAAGAAACTTAAGAAAGTAATAAATTTCATTTCGTTTTCACTTTGCATATTTTAAAGTAAACAAGAAGATATAAAAAAAAAAAAAAAAATAGAAATGGAAAGAAAAACATTATGAGTTTGAAGAAACATTTTTCTACTTATAAAACAGCGAGTGTAGAAAACCTACATGAGGAGGAAATCAACAAAAATGATCTTCTCTTCCTCTCTCTTCTTATTGCCTTCCACCTTATACCCCCTCTTTTCTTTCATATTTTCCCCTTAAAAGTCCTAAAGGAAAATAAGCACATCACCAAGTAGACTTAATTATTGTAAGAGTGAACAGAGACACTCGGGAAAATTTTTCCATTAGTTTGAATGTCTGAGTTAAGTAATTTCTGCCTTATTTCCTTCCTAAGAGTATAAGTAATTTCATTTCCAAATTATTCTCTCCATCATAATTTATTAGTTAAAAAAACTGTACATTTTCTGTGTGTGTTTCTTTGTGGTCTCCATGGTAGAGAAGATTGATGTTTGATATAGGTATTTTCGCGAATGATGATTAAATTTTTCTGTTGGCTTCGGATTTGGAGTTTAATCTATTTTTTTTTCTCTCTTGTTTTCATAGAGGCTTCATGGGTGATCAAAGGCTCCTGGTGGTTGCCATTGATGGCATTGTGTTAAAGTTTATTTTTGCCAGAAATGGTCTTCAAGTCACGTGGGACACTACCATCCATGATTTAATCAGTGCCAATTATTGTTTTGCATTTGAGGTGAGAATTAGTGATTATTATGATGCAAAAGAAGGCAACAAGGTTGCTTTTTTGAAGTTTTAATCTTCTAGAAAATACGCTTTTAGTTATGGATCGGTTATTGCGAACAATGATGTAAAGGTACTTTGATGAGTTCGAGCTCAACCTAACATCTGCCTTGCCTCTGTTGGAACTACTAATCTCACAGAATGAAACTACTACTCTCTCCAGCCTCAGCAAACTTGTGCTTGTAGAGGCTCTCTCCTTCAGCATGCTCCCTCACCTTCTCACCGAACTCCAGGAGAAACTTCTGCTTCCACAAACATTCATATGATGTCAAATTTCTAAATTCTGAACAAACGCACCCAAGCTTTGCAAGATCTACACCATCAAGTGACCCAACGATCTTCAGTTTTATTTTATTTCATCAGGAAGACACTACAAAGCAAGTCAAAGATCTAATGTTATCTTTTGTAATTCAAAGTACTCGAAATTTCGTGTTGAGAATCTGTGAGCACTGCTATCATCTCTTATCATCAAACTCAATGTCTACTTGGTGGTGGTGATCTAATTTTTTTCCATCCTTCCATCCATATAGTTAAACATCATGGCTATATATGTAGTTTCTTATTTATTATATGTATATATTGGGGGATATTTTACAAGATTTTTATCCCAAAATTTGGAATGTTTGGTCATCATTGGCACAAGGAACCTCATGGAATTGGCCATACCTGTAGTAACAACTTACTTTGAACTCTTGATCATGAATTAAATGTTATCTTATGATTTTTGGTCATTTCAATCCTCTATTCTGATAGAACATGTATAGTTCCTCATATGTGTCCCTGATCTTGACGCGACCTGTTCAATCTGTCATTTACTAAACATTGTTAGTAATTCAGCTAATAATGTTTAAATTCATGAACATTTTTCTAAATATGGTATATATGTGAATTTTTGTAGGACAAATTCACATGTTTGCACCATGGGGACAGGAAAGTTAACTGTGTCAAAAATGTCATCTATAGTTGATTAGGAAGATAGAATCTAGAAGCTAGATAAGCTTATAAATAGATACTCTGAGTCAATTTTTTTTACAACTTGGAGAAATTCTAAGCATTTCCCACATTGTCAAGTCTTCTAAGTTCTAAGCAACCTCCTCGGGAGCAGGATTAATCCGTCTACCGGCCTGAAATTTCTTCCACACTGGAGCAGTGAAAAGATGAACACGAGAGGCCTTCGGTTGTATAGGATTGGTGGTTGGTGGCTTGGAAACGGTTCTCGTGGAGGTCTAGTTGTCAAAAAATTGTTTGATTTTCACAGTCGAACTACTCTTTGGTTGTTCTTTAATTGCAGAATTAGTGTCTTGGATATGGTTAACAATTAAGCTCACTCGAATGAAGTCAATAATTTATTATTTATTTATTTTGGTAGGTGAATTTTATAATTGTCTGGTTGAGAATTCCTTCACTTCTTTGAACTGAAAATTGATTCCATGTTCTAGTCATAAAAATGTGACAAACAGCTCCATAATATATATAAATACATCCTTTGTTCTCCTCTTATCTTCGAACTTAGAAATGAGATTGAAAAATACTAAAAAGTGGAATTCATTTTAAATATAAAATTGTCTCATTCAAACAAACACAAAAATTCCTTACCCTACAAGGAGATTAGACAAAGTATATTTATCATAGTGTACCCCACTTCATTGAGGTAGTTCCTCTTTTGATTTTATAAATATTATCCAGAGAAATTTTTGTCGCAATTGGAAGTGGGAAGCAATATATTTAAAAACCTATGCAAATTGGTGATTGGGATGCAGTTATGAAAGAATGTGAATTAAAATTTATTTTCAGTATAACTTGGGTTGAACTGGAGAATTTTTCACTTAATGGTGAAGTTGTAGTGCATGATTGTTTCTCTCTTTTTCGAGTAAGGTAATCATGTATTAGGTTTGTATATTGGAAGGTTTAACTTGGTAAGGGGGTATTTATAGCTCACTCCTACCTCGTTAGTTATACTAAATTAGAATTCCTTATTTTTAGACATATTTTTGGCATGTAATTTGATATCTTTCTAGATTTTAATGGTATATATCAAGTTTCTCTTGTTTTAAAAATTTCTAAAATAATTCATCAATTCTTAACATTTTTTTTTAAAGTGACTTTTTTTTTTCACATTATAATTTTTTTTATTTAATTTATACACTTTCCAATTTATATGTGGATCTTTTTTTAAAAAAATATAATGTTCCGAACTGAACCGTGCGCTTCGGTTCCGGTTCTCACGGTTCTAGTTCTAGTTCCGATTCCCGTCTTCGTTTTAAAATTAGGAACCGTGGGTATACGGTTCTTGTTCCGGATCCAGACCCGTGGGTACCGGTAAGAACTTAAATCGTATATATATAGATGATTATATATTTAATTATCTATATTATTATTTATTCTAAAGACTAAAGAAACTAAATAGTCTAAAGTTTAAACTACACTCAGTCACTCATACAACCTACAAGCAGTTACGTGGTCCACACTAAACGACAAAAGAAAAAGTGAAAAACTCATCTAAACCTAAAGTCTCATCTCAAGCTAACCCTCACCTCCCCTCATCTCAAGCTTCCTCATCAGTCATCACCCTCATCGTATCTTAAGCTTCCTTGAATCCTCATCGCCCTCGGTGCCTCACCTCTTCTCATCTTCAGATCTTCTCATCAATCGATTCAGAGTCATCCTCTTTTCCCTATATCTTCTCATCAGTCATTCATCCTCACTCTTCATCCTTTCATCTTCTCTTCTATAATCTGTATCGCGGCTTACAAAGTTTGTATTCTGTTAATTGTTTTGCTATGGGCTCAAAGGCTCAAAGCCTTCAAATAAGTAATGGAACACTACTATCAAGGGAACAACAGGAAAAAAGAGCAAATAGCCAAACAGTCAGTGAGAACCATTGAATTGAACCAGAACCGAACCTGGCTAAACGGTTCGGTTCCATGGCTACATGATTCCGGTTCCTATTTTAAGGAACCGTTATGAACGGCTCCAGTTCCGGTTCTAGTCGAAACTGAACCATGTGCACCCTTACTTGTTAGGGCCTAATTGCTCTTATACTACTTGTTGGGGTCAATTGCTCTTATATCACTTGTCAGGGGCCATGCGGAAGAACAATTACCAAAAAAATACACGAACAGATAAGTCCAATCAGTTCTAGATAAGTACAACCCGTTGCACTTCCATTAATCCATTGTAACCTTTCAGCCCAAGTGCAATTGGTTTCACTATATAGAGTGTAGTCTGCGAACAACAAGAACAAATGAAGATCCAACCAAAATAAGAAAGCATTAACAAAATATTGTATAACACAAGATATACATGGTTCACCCAAACTGAGGGTTATATATATGGATGAGGAGATTCCACGATATGGTTCACCCAATTTGTAGAGAATTACCAACACTGGAACATCTTGTATAGACACTCCCACATAAAGTTTCCTTGCCTAACTAGTTGCCTGGGTAGAGGTCCGAATACCCGAGCCTTACACCGTGTACTACGTGACGCCCTCTCGTTATGAGACACCTTCTCGTCTTCAGTGTTTACTCTACCAAACCTAATACTCTCTACCCATCATCTCACAATTGAGACACTCACAATTCTCACACAATTGTCCTTCAATTGTTTCTCATAAAAGCTTCACTCACTTTTGTCACACCCCCATGAGGCTGCCTTTATATGCTACTTGTCTCTCCACTCATACCTCTCAACAATACCCTAACCAGGTATCTATTTATACAGTCTCATATCCAATTTCTTAGTGGATAAGGAATACAATTTCTTAGAGCCAATGACATGTCTTTACAAGAAATTACCATAACAAAATAACTCTAAAATAGAAACCAATATTAATAGGAATTATGAGCCACAATTCCTTACATGACAACATTATATTGTTTTCCTAAGAACTGTAGGTTATGTTATTGAGAAATGTAGGTTATACTATTTTTATTTGGGATTTTTTTCCCTTCCGGTTTTGTGATTGAATTTCAAGTTCAAAGAAAGTGGATGGGTTTAAACTGTAGTCTCTGTAAATTATTACATTTCAGAAAATCTTGAGCTCATCTCACTACTATTCTTTAACTGCTTCTTCAGTCATATTATACAAATACCATTTTCCCCATTTATCATAGTTAAATCTAATTACAGTTGAGCTCACTGTAACGACCTAAACCCGGGACCCGAAACCTTAACTGGGTCATGAATCGACCCGAAACCACCCAGGGGTAAAATATCTATTTGACCAATACTATGTACTAAAGACCCCAATAACGTCTTAACGATCAATACAAATACAAATAAAGGAGCAATACCACCCTCTTGGTCTTGATAGAACAAGAAATTGGTTATTGCTCATTTACTTTCAAGAACTCATATACACTAAGCAAAAGTCTTATCCATTTGTATATGAATTAGGTCAAGTGCCCTTGAGGTATTAACTTCTTTGGAAGGGAATGAAACCCTTGTTTGCTTCCCTTATTGGCATGATCTACATGTATGATCTTCTTTGAATTTCAACTAAGGTAGGCCCTTTACTGCCTTAAACCTCAATATCTTTAAAATATTTCTTGAGTGAACATGTTCTAGCCTCTTATGCCACATTATTGCTTCATCCATAATTGATAAATTGCATTGTGTTGGTTGAGCCCCTTCAGTGATTGTGTAAATATTTCCAAATGACCTATTTGCAGAGAAAATGACTTTATATGACGTAAAATCAACCACATTGCACTTGTCTTTGTCAAAGCACACCTTCTTACCTGTATCACACAATTGACTAACACTTAGAAGATTGTGTTTAAGTCCTTCAACATATAACACTTCATTAATCTCTAATACCAATAATTTTAGCCTTTTGATTGTCTCCAAACACCATATTACCAACATCAAATTTTTTTAAGGAAAGGAACTTAAAACTGTCACCTGTCATATGTCTTGAGCATCCACAGTCAACATACCATCTGTCATTGGAGTTACAAGATTTAAAAGCTGTGTAAACAAACATACCCATAGACTTAAGCTTCTTGGGGATCCACATCATCTTGGTCTTCACAAAGGACCTTCTTTCTTTAACTTTCTAAGCTTATAAGAGGTCCGACTTCTTCATATACACATACTTGAGTTTGATGTTTATCATTACTACAGTGATAAAGTCACACTTCTTAAGCTTCAGTGTAATGTAGGTCTGTCAAGTAGCTCATGTTTAGACCTAGCAAACTTTACAATGGGGTAAATTAGCATACATTTCACCAGTGAAGGACTTAACAAACACTAAGTTAGTTTATTTACCCTTAGCTACAATATCACATAGATAACTAATGCCTATTTTGCTAACTTGCTTTGTAGAGTTCTTCCAAATCTTAATCATCTTTACTGATCTCTCTTCCATAACTTGTGAGAGTTCTTCTTTACATGTTTTGGTAGTTTACACATCCTTATTAGATTGAAGCTTTAATATACAGGACACAATTAAGAAGATAGAGCGCAGAGTTGATAACTTTAACTTAGGTTGTTTCATGAGTAAACCCTTGGACTTGTGTAAATCTAAGCTGAATCTTTTGATTTGGATCTTCTATAGATCACACTTCACAACCAATCTCTTACACTCATCAAGGATTTTTTCCATTTCAGTGTCAGTATCCTTATCTTCTTCAATCTAAGATTTAGGGTTTTTAACATGTGCGATAAAAAAACACTCATCTCCTTAACGTTTATCTAGTTTCTCTTCTTTAGGGCTTGTATCCCAATCTGAGACAAGAGATTTCCTTCCAAATCTTTCTGTATTATTGAGGTTTTCAGTCTTCTTTTGAGGCTGACCTTTTGAATTAGGACAATTAGCCGCATAGTGGTCGGACTTGCCACAATCGTAATAGATTTGTTGTGGTTGAGACTTCTTTTTAAACCTGAATTTTCTGAACTTTTTGGCAAGGTATACAACTTCATCTTCTTCAAGATCACCATCTTCAAACTTTGGTTTAGCATCCTCAATAACTTCTTTAGCCTCAAGAGTTATTTTTCTTTTGTGTTGTGTAGGTGCACTAATTCTCATCTCATATGCAGTGAGTGAGGCTTGAAGATCATCGATTTTCATTTGAGCGAGGTTTTTGTCTCCAAGAATACTGACCTTAGCATTGAACCTTAACGTTAAGGTCCTTAAGATCTTCTTGCAAATTTCAAAGTCTTTTACCTCTTTACTAAGAACCTTCATGTTCACAATTTCATTGATCCTGAATAAGTACTTTGAAATAACTTCGCTTTCTTCCATTTGGTAGCCTTCATATTGAACTTTGAGAAGTTATATCTTATTCTCATTAATAACATTGTTCCCTTTATAAGCAGCCTTGAGAGAATTTCACATTTCTTTAGATGTCTTGCATTTTTTTATCCTTGTAAACTCTTGTTGCTTGAAAGCATAGAAGAGATTATGCCTTGCTCCTCCATCCTTTGCTAGAGCAGCTTTATCATTTATTGATGGGTTGTTTGGATTGAGAACAACAAAACCATAGTTAGTTACATGCCATACATCATAAGACTGAGACATGAGAAAGAATTCCGTCCTCATTTTTCATGAATCATAATTGGACCCATCAAAACCAGGTGCTTTGTTTGTAACCTAACCTTCTTCCATTGCACAAGATATTTTGCAAGTTGGTTAAAACCTCAAAAAGGTAGACCAAAGCTCTGATACCAAGTGATGAACCAAGAGGGAGGATGAATTGGTTCTTTTATAAACTTTTCATCTTTCTTTGATCAATACAATGTGACAAAGATGATGACAGATTCAAGAAGCTTACACATACTTATAACTTAGTGTGTTTACAAGGAAAGCCCTCTCAATAAGGAAAAACCTTGGTTGTTTGCCTCAGCCAATAAAATCTTCACTAGTTCTATGCAAGTAATTACACACTCAGCTATCTCACTCTATGCACACACCCTTGTACAATATGAAACACTAGCTTTCACAGCCTTTACACACAAACTAGCACCACTAAGTGCATTCTGCACTCTCCCTATCCTCAGCAACCCTGCTTAGACCCTACAAACTCTCATAACATACCAAATATATATAAAAAGATGTATTATAATAATACTCAAGCTATTACACAAGATAAGAATGAAAAACTAGGTCAAAGTATCAATACAAACACCCTGCCTTCATTCTATAGCAATTAGGGTTTGAGGGGTAGAATAGGAAATTTGTGTCCCACAAACTCAGAGATGAATTCAACAACTTTATATCTTCAATACATACATACTTAAATGATAATCAAGATGAATATAGCATGTATAAACAATTTCAACACCGATATAGGCTCAATTCTGCATAACCTTCAAAAACTAGGGTTTCACAAGGTCAAAATCTGTGTTGACCTTATTTTTTTTACAAACCTCAACTTCAATAACCTTGATTCAACTATGGAATCTTGCTTAAATGATAACAATCCAACTCATAGCAAGATATAGTGATAATATAAGTTCAAATCAACAAGATAAACCTATAAAAGGCTAAAACATAGGTCTGAGAAGCCAAAATCAAATGTAACTATAAGATGGTCACAAATATACTTTCTGCAGATGTAAAATAGTAAGTTACAATTACCTCAACCTTGTCATAGCACCATAACAAGCTTATACCAAACTCAAACCTCCAAACCAGTTTCTACATAAGCAAAATCATAATAACATGCCTCCATTTGGTATACTACTCTTGTGTTCACTTTGAATGTATTTTTGAGCTCAAATCAAGCTTTGATCATTGTAAATAATCTCACAAATCTGTGTTCATATTCAGCTCATTGTTCTCACACATTGTAACTTGCCTTAGGGTTTATCAAGAAGGCTTAAACCCTAAAAAATGCTATAACATATATATAGTAGCCCTTGAATACAAATCCTATCTGAAAGAGGAAATATATCTGTCACCATTATTTAATCATTGGCCACAAAATAATATGTAATTCCCTTTGTGAATGGACCATAATACCCCTGCCACCTTTACAAAAATTGTTTTCTAACAAGCAAGCTAATTGACAACTTATGTATGTATATGTATCTAAATACATATCAAGCTTAATCACCAAGAAATGAATAACAGCCTAAATATTTTCACACTAGGACCACAAAACACGTGTCACATGAATGCTCAGCAATTTGCTTTGACCAAAATGCCTTTATAGTGACACTTGTCAATATACATTATCTTCTGTAGTTATGATTGTGAAGGCTTGATCAAATTAAGAATAAAAGCAATTCAATACAATGTACTAGCATAAACAAGTTTATTATGATATAATACATGTGAGAAAAGACTTAATTGACCCTGAAATGCTCTATAGCCAAATATCAAGTTCTATGCTTTCATTCGAAAAAAAAAAAAACAAACAAGTTTTGTGCGTGGGCCTATAACCGTAATTGGCCTGCAGAGTGAGTATTCAACACAGTGTACCTTTCTTAGACCATTTGAATAGTCTTCATAACAATGTGGAATGACCAAGTTGCCCCTGAAGATCAATAATATGCACTGTGCATGCCAGAATCACTTAGAACTCAATATAGTGAACCTGTAATAGACTTTTTGACATTTAACGGGCAAACCCTAATACAAAGGTGAGACCAACACATGGGTATCTCTGAATCAAATTTTGAAAGCAGTAACCTTCAAATGTTTCTTCTTTTCTTTTTGAATAAAACAATTTTCCTCACAAATTGATCCATGCTATGTGGTCGAATTAGAAAAATTATTTTAGGGTGCAAACAGAATTAAATATGGAATCCATCGCTCTTATTTTTATCATTGACCGCCATTCTACGCATTTTCCTCTAATCCCAACAAAACTAAAATGAGATTGAGACATCATCAAGGAAAAGGAACCCAAAAAAAGATTTGAAAGACAGAGACTCGTTAGATAGAGTCATTGATGAGCGAGAGGAAGATGTGTTGAATTGAAAGGGATTAGAGGATTGATATCATCGCTGACGAGTAAGATAGGCAGAAGGGTGTGCTAACAGATCTGTTGTGGCTGCATGTGGTTGGGGACTTAGGATTTTATCTCAAATGTAATGAGAACATATATGTGATGATAGGGCAAACAGGTTAAGTGGAGTTGGGCTTAAGTTGAATGAAGTTGGGCTTAAAGAAGAATCAAGTTCAGGGACGGATCTAGACCATCAAGTAGGAAGGATAAGAATGATATTTTTTTTTACTAATTGCAAGGGGTCAATAGTAATATTTTAGGGAATTTAACTTATAATTTTTGGCCCAATTTAGTAATTGTACATAGGTTCACCCCTAATCAAGTTAAGCATATAAACACATGGTTTGGACTGAATTTATATTATATAGGCTAAAAATATTGTATAGAAAATTTTTTAAAAAATTAAACATTTTACTAAACAAGTCTATTCACAACAAAGCTCAGTTTTATTCAAGCTTACAAAATGAGCTTAAAAAATTTGTCCAAACTTGGCAACGAGTTCGAACTGAACTTTTAAAGAGCACTGTAATACCTGCAATTTCTATATATATATATATATATATATATATATATAAATGTGCAAACATATATATACATATATATATATATATATATATATCAAGTTCATTTTAAATGGTGTATTAGAGATAATATGGTTATCCTTAATTTCAAATTTAAAATAAGACTCCATATGTATCTCAACCGTATGATATTTCATTCTCTTTATAATTTATCTAATTTAGTATTTCAAGGGAGGATATCTTGTTAAAAAAAAAAAAAAAGAAAAAAAAAGAGAAGCGTGATATATAGAAAGTGATATTTTAACATTGACATCTGTAGTAACCAGAAGGAAAGGCGATGACCGAGAAATTGCCTAGAGAAGAAGGAGATGTTATATTTCAATAGTCGATTGTTTAGAAAGGAAGGTGAAATGATATTTCAGACAAGTTAATCTTACATTGTACTTTTATATATATTTGTAACTTGCTTATTAAATTGTTATAAAATTATTTTTGATGATGGTTATTATTATAATAGTATAGTTGTGCACTTGTTTTCTTGAATTATTGGGTGCCAATAAAGGAATTATTTATTATAAATGATTAAATAATGCTTAATAGCATAACTTAAAATCAAGAATTTTAGTTAGAATTGTTTAGTTTGGGTATGTTACTATTCGTAAATATATTTTTAAAGTTTTACATGATGCATTATATATACTGTTTTTCATTCAAAGGATTAGAATGATTATTATTTGTATTTATT
>JAOTQH010180925.1:0-14818 GCA_025631255.1 Cornus kousa
CCCTTAAAGGCCTCAAAATCACATTTCAAGTTGGCTGGTCTAGTGTATTGGGCATCGAACTAGCGCTCGTCGGCAACGGACAAGTGCTTCAACTTTGGGCAGTGGGCTTGGGCCTAATTATAATAGCCACATGAATTTTGGATGAGCACTCGTCCAACATGGCATCATGGACGAGAGCTCGTAGCTCTTGGACAAGCGCTCCAAGCCCCTTTTTTATGTTGACTCAGTTTTAACCCTACAACTTCAAATAGTTATATCTCTTTCATTTTTACTCTGAATTAGTCTATTCTTAAGTCTGAACTGACCACGTCGAAATAAGCTTTCCAATGGTACTAATAAAAGTTTAATATTCCACTTGTACCTAGAGATATTCAAGTTTTAGTAAGGGAGTGTCAAGGTTTGGTTCGAACCGGGATAAAGTTCATTTGGGGTTTCTCTCCCTTTGACTTCGGAACTTGATATCTTTGCCATCCGAACTCCGAATCAAGTGATTCTTGAGTCTATATTTGTTAATTTTTTGTTGTCTATCCATTGGTGTACACGGTGACACGCATTTCAGTTTGAAATAACTATTTTGTCTTTGGGCCATTCCTTGGAGGGTTTTGAAACCCTAACTTCGGTCTTACTTTCACTGGGTGATGGGACTCCTCGGAAGGCCACTCTCATGTCTTAGGGATGACATACATCTCTATAGACTTGTTTATGTTTTGCTTCCGCATTTTGGATCTATTTCAGGTCATCATAGGACACAATGGGTTTGTAAAATCTTGGGTTGTCATAATATTACTTTTGGTTTGGACCATGGTTGATTAGAAAACAAGATTTTAGGGGGGTTACTTCACAAAATTTTTCCAAAAAACTTCATCTTGGCCCTTAAAATTGCATTTTTTTTCTCAGATGTTATAAGTAGCAGCGATTGTTCGCACTTGCACTCCCTTGTCCAGTTTTTTTGTAAACTTCAGCGTTTAATAACTTCTTCATCCGGACTCCGCTTCAAGTGATTCTTAAGTGTACCTTTATTAGTTTTGTGTTGTCTATCCAATGGTTTGCATGGTGGCATCCATTTTTATTTGAAATGATCATTTTACCCTTGTTTATTAATTGTAGGGTTTTGAGACCCTAGCTTCCGTTTTGTTTCTGTTGAGTCTCGGGACTCCTCGGGAAGCCACTTTGGTGTCTGAGAGATGACGTATGTCTCTAAAGACCTTGTTCCTTCTATTTCGCTTTTACATTTGGGATTCGTTATCGGGTCAGTTTCGGGTCACTCGCTGATGCACCAGGGTTTTTGATAACTTCTTCGTCCGGACACTAAATCAATTGATTCTTGAGTGTATCTTTATTAGTTTTTTGTTTTCTATTCAATGGTATGCACGGTGGCATCCATTTCTATTTGAAATGATCATTTTACCCTTAATTTATTTCTTGTAGGGTTTTAAGACCCTAGCTTCCGTTTTATTTTCGTTGAGTCTTGGGACTCCTCGAGAAGCCACTTTGGTGTCTAAGAGATGATGTACGTCTTTAGAGACCTTGTTCTTTCTATTTCACTTTCACATTTGGGATTCGTTATCTGGTCAGTTTTGGGTCACTCGTTGATGCACCAGGTTTTGAGAATCTGGGCCATCACAGGACTAAGGACCATTCTACAGTTTTATGGGCCTAAGAGTCATTTTCTGCAAAGTTTTAGTTAACGTGTAAAGGTTTCACATTAACCGGTATCTCAGTTTTCATTGTAGCACAGTATAAATTTTCAGGACTCATAACTTTTAGTCAATGTAAAATGACATTCACATCGACCAAGTTAGCCCTTTTGGTCGATGTGTGAGCCTTACATGTTGATCGATTCCTGACAGCTCCCTGTTTATTGTTTCCTTGTTCTGTGTTCATTCTTTGTCACTTCTTCTTGACCTAAGGCACCTCATATTGCATTGGTTTGATGTATATGCATTTTCAAGACATCGTATGATAACTCATTTGTCGTCATGACCATTTTACCCTTCTTCCGTTTTAAAAACCGTTTTGATTCCTTCAGTTCATTGTTTCTCCATTTTTATTATAGTTGAGTTTTGTTGACTCCATTTGGGATTTTTTTGTTTTCATATAGATGATTTCATCTCTAGTGACCTTTTGTTGGTTTTCACTTCCGTATTTCAGACTTGTTATCGGGTCAAGGTTTCAGGTTACTCGGTAACGTTCCGGGTAATGGAAATTTGGGCCCTTACAATAAACTTGTACAATACGTGTCCCCATAAACACAATAACTTGTAACCAATTAGAGACGTATTTTCCAAACTTAACAATTAGGCTGTCACATAAGAAGAAGCCACGTAGATTTTGCTTGATAAATCGGTCTAAGAGCATCTCCACTTGTGTATTAAAAAACATTTTTGTGTAAAATATAGGTAACGTGTAAACCCTTTTTATTTTTTATTTATTTTTATCTCTAATAGTATATTAAGATACATTGCAACCTCACAAATGTATAAAATTATTGTGTATTTTGCACAACCCTTTTACACAGCCTCATTAACATATTTTCTCTCTCCTCCTTTTTTTTTTCATTCCATTAAACAAATCAACCATATGTTAAGTAGATTTATTAAAGTTATGTGGGGTCTTGGATATGACACGAGATTGGTTGTTATTGACAAATATTTTTTTATTTTTTATTTTTGCATAAATTAACTATGACATGTCAGATTTATAAAATATATATATATATATATATAGATAATGGAAGATGCTCTAAGTTTTTATCAGGACTTAAGACCCCCTTTTTTTTAATTATACCGTCTATACTTTGACCATACATAATAGTTACGTGAATTGGAAAGGAATCAGTCCCCCCCCCCCAGTGAAACTACCAATCTACTGAGAGTGAGGATGCTAAAAACGGCGTGGGTCAGGTATGGCCCACACAACGAGAAACGGGCTGGGTAAATGATATTGGTTCAAACCAAGCGGTCTCAAGTCAGGCCCAATATTGAAGAATGATGCTAAAAGCCCGTTAAAGGTAATCAAGCCCATGTTTAGATAAGCCCGGAGCGTGGCCCACACAAGGAATGAGTTAGGAAACCTCTAGAACGTTTGTAATTATCTATAAATAGACTGAAAATAGAAAGAAAAGAGAATGAATTCTTAGAGTGCAATGAAACTCTGTGAAACTATAGAGTGAAATTATTTGCATCTTCAATGGCGCCGTTCGTGGGAAGTGATAAAGATTGATTCATTCAAGACTCATTCATAAAGGAAAAGTGTGATGACCTTGTGGGTGGGTGTGCCGTGGGCGGGTGCGAGAGACACTGTCAGGCTACCATACTGGCGAGCTACGGGTGCACAAGTCCTACATCGCCTGGGAGAGGGAAAGGTGAAGTGCTTATATGTAAGTGTGCCATCTCTAATTGGTATGAGGCCTTTTGGGGTGAAACCCAAGAGAAAAATGGTCCGGGCTCAGGCCTAAAGCGGACAATATCATACCATGTGGTGGAGTGGGTCGTTACAAAAAGCTTTGTCTCTAGAGGTTGAATTCAAATCGGCGACGCTGTGATCTAGTTTTGCAAAGTCCTAGATTCCAGTTAACCTTTGGAGATTGGAATTGGATCTATACGATCATGATCCGGTTTGCAAAGCTAGATCTGATAAACCCACAACAAGAAGGATTCAGATCCGGCCATGAAAGATCATAATTCAGCTAGTTTAAAGTCAGATCTGGTGTATCTGTGGGAGCAAAGGTCAGATCCAGTCAGGAATTCAAAATTGATGACTCTACTTCAATCAGGAACGATGATAGGAGATGAGAATTCCAATCCGCAGGAGAATGGCCAGCATATGGAGCTTGATGAGTTGATGAACATGATCGATGCTCTAAGAAGAGAGAATATAGAATTGAGAGCTGGAATACAACATCAAGAAGTTCTGGCAGTTCCGCAACCAACTCCAATAGGCGAAAGAGATATGCAACCCGATGCTGCATGCCAAGCTGAGTAAGAAGGGAATAATCACATGAATCTTCACCGCGAAGAAATTAGGCCAGATGATTTACCGCCAAATGTTCATCATGTTAAGGACTGAGAGGGATCTATTTATTTAGATCCACATCATGAGCAGATCAGGCGGGAAGAAGCCATAGCATTCGGTCCATATCAAGAAAGGCAAAATCGAGAAGAGGCTATGGAGTTTGGTCACCATAAAACTACACCGCTTTGGCAAAAGGAGTTCACAGAGGAAAGATCGTTTGATCCGCCTTACCGTCCTTCAATGGCTATATATGACTATAAAAGCTCGGAAAGAAGATCTGTAGATCAAAGAATTGCCACACGGTTTCAAAAGGAGAACGAGGCCCTCCGTTCGGCGGCACGAACGGTTGATTCACCGTTCACTGACGAGATCCTGAATGCTCCAAGTTGGAGGAAGTTTTCCATGCCCCTTTTTATTCTGTTTGATGGAACAACTGATCTGATTAATTATGTAGATCACATCCAATTGAAGATGGCTCTAAACACGGAGAATAATCCCTTGATGTGTAAGTGTTTTCCTACAAGCTTAGCTGGGCTTCGCTCAACTGGTTTAAGAACCTGCCGAGGGGCCCAGTGGATAGTTTTTGAAGTTTGTGTGATTGGTTCATAAGCCAATACTATAGCAATAAGCGCCCGACCAAAGATATTTCGAGTATGTTTACAATGAAGCAGCATGAAGATGAGCTTCTTCAGGCTTTTCTCACCAGATTCAACCTTACCAAGAGCATGGTGATTGAGTGCCATCCTTCCACAGCGGTTCAAGCATTCAAATTAGCAATAAATCATGGAACACCATTCCACATGAGCCTAGTGGTGAACACACCGAAGACCATGGATGAGTTGAACAAAAGAGCTAATGGTTTTGTGCATTTGAAAAAGGAAGAAGCGGCCAACGCTCGGAAAACCTTGATAATATCAACGAAAAAGAAGTCCAAAGCAAAGATCAGACAAAAACAAGCTCAACTACAGCGTCAGACCTCCTGGAAGGCAAAAAAGAGGCCTAGGGAGGAAGAACTAGTCACTCCACTTAAAGTCACTCTCACAAGGTTGTATCAGGAAAATAAAGATAAGTTCCGCTCACCCCTGCCAACTAGGTAACCCCTTGAGCAGAGGGATCAGTCTAAACATTGTGTTTTTTATAGAGACTTTAGTCATCAAACTAACAATGCAGCGACTTAAGGAGGCAAATGAAAATGTTGATAGCAAGAGGAGAGTTTGCAGGATACATTTAAGGGCCGGTGGTGGAGCAGAACCGACCGGTAGAGCAAATGAAGAGGAATCAAAAGTCGAGTTCTTATAATGCACAGCCAGTTCAGATAATAAATGTAATTCATGACTGACCTGAGCTAACCAAGGAGTCAGATGAACTACTCTGAACACGCCTCTACCAAGCGCAAATGAAGAGGAGAATAGGCAGTGTGAATGCTCTGCACTAGCAGAACGCATCAGCGCAGATAAAGTTCAACAGAACAGACTTATTACGCATTCAGATCCCCAATGAAGATGCATTGGTCATCAGTTTGACAGTAGCAGAATGCCTGGTACGAAGGGTTTTGATTGATCCAGGGAGCAGTGTAAATGTCATACCGAGAATAACGTTTGATAGGCTCGAGATCAAACCAGAAAAGCTCAAACCCACCAGAAATCCATTACTGGGATTTGATGCAAAATGGGTGGAACCCATTGGTATGGTGGAATTGACAGTATAAGCTGCTGAACGAGCTCTGACGGAGAGCTTTGTAGTCGTTGAGATTTATCCGTCTTGCAACCTTCTGATGGGAAGAGGGTGGATTCATAGGGACCAAGGTGCCCCATCGACTTTACACCAGCTGATGAGATGTTTGGGCCCAGACGAAAATAAGGTGATTGATATTCATGGAGACTAGGTTGCAGCCAAAGAGTGTTATTCTATAACTTTGAAAGTTGCTGGAAAGGGAAAAGCTCATATCCGTTCTGCGAGCCCAAGATAGCAATTATAGGAGCCTCCACCTAATAAGAATAGGGAGGAGGAGCCTTCATCCTTGATCGAAGAACCTCTCGTTGACGTGCAGTCTGACCATAAGAAGATAGGCTGAACCATAAGAGTTGGATCAGGATTTACAGAGGAGGAGAAACAGTAATTGGTTAACTTCCTTTCCTGAAACGCGGATGTGTTCTCATGGAACCATTCAGACATGCTAGGAATTAGCCATTTTGTGTCTTGTCATTCCCTCAATGTAGACCCGAACGCCAGGCCCGTAAGGCAGAAGCAAAAAAGGTTCACCCCATAGCACAATCAAATCATAGTCGAGGAGATTGATCGATTGTTCGATACAGGATTCATTAAGGAAGTTCAATACCCGGTTTGGCTCTCAAATGTTGTTATTGTACAGAAGAAGAATAAGAAATGGAGGGTGTGTGTTGATTTCACCAATCTGGATGCCCCCTAATTTTGGAACACGGGTTGATCAAGTTCGTGCACAAAATCAAGGAAATATCAAAACAATTAAAGTATTTCAAATCAGCACAGAGTACAAAATGAAATAAAAGAATAAATAATACGCTGAAGAAAAATTAATAAATAAATATTTCCATTAATAACTCTCCAATGGTTACAACTCGGGAATCCCATAACTCAAGGACCCCTTAACCAAAATCCATTATCCATAAATCTATTAATAATTACTGAAGTAATAATATCCTACTTTGAAATAAAATAGAAAGAATGAATAAGCCCTCCAACTGTGGATTCTCAACCTTTAGACTTGGAATCTCTAATAACCTGAAAAACAAATCGCGGGTTAAACCCTACGAGCAAGCTCTCTCTACCAAGCTTCTGAAAACCAATAAACAAATCATCTCTCATCAAAACCAATCTTATTAAAGTTTTTATCTTTAATAAACAATGATACACATATATATAAATAATTATATATAATACATTACTTATATCCATTAATAGGTTCATTAAATTTAAAACCATTAAACAATGATTAAATTAATAATCATTCCTAAACCAAACCACAATTTCTTTTAACGAGAAATTCATTTAACATTAATTCAATCCTAAACAATTATTAAACCATTAAATAATAAAAAATAATTAAAGGAAAAATATATTTAATCCAATCCCTAATAATAATTGTAATTATTTAATTCACATATCCAATATCCAAGCTTTGACAAATCATTTATGTCTGCACCAATATTTCAATCAATAATCAAGCACACAAATAATCAATCATGATACATAATCACAAAATATAACTTAATTAAAATAAGATAATTAATCTAGCATTCAACAAAATAAAATAAATCATTAAAAAATAAAATAAAATAATTAATCCTAATTAATAAATCCTTTTAAAATATTAGGGTATTACATGAACAAAGCCTGCCCAAAGGATAGCTTCCCATTGCCAAAGATTGATCAAATGGTAGATGCCACTACTACATACGAATAGTTAACCTCCCTGGACATTTACTCTGGCTACAATCAATTCCCTATGGACCCAAGCGATGAAGAGAAAACTTCTTTTGTCACCGAGTGAGGAACCTACTGTTACAAAGTTATACCGTTCGAACTAAAGAACGCTGGGTCTACTTACCAAAGGCTAATCAATAAGATCTTCAAAGTTCAAATTGGGAAGACTGTAGAAGCCTATATTGATGATATGGTGGTCAAAAGTAAGAAGAAGGATGATCATCTGGACAACTTACAGGAGGTATTCGAGGTATTGAGGAAGTATGGAATGAAGCTTAACTTAACCAAATGTACGTTCGGCGTGGGTTCTAGACAGTTTCTGGGACATGTAGTCAACAACAGAGGAATTGAAGTTAGCCTAGCCCAAGTAAAAGCTCTAATAAAAAATGCAGAACCAAGGACGGTCAAAGAAGTGCAAGCACTCACAGGTCGGATAGCCGCACTGAGTCGATTTATTTCTAAGTTATCAAATCACTGCAAACCATTCTTTGATACAATAAGAGGCCATGGAAAGCAAGCCTGGGGGGATAATCAATGGTAGGCATTAACTAGCTTGAAAGAATATATGCGGAACCCTCCAGTCTTGTCATCCCCTGAGACAGGTGAGAAGCTCTTTCTATACCTTGGTGTGTCTGGCATTGCCACGAGTGCCGTTCTGGAGTGTTGCGGGAAGGTAGACAGTACCCAGTATTTTATGTTAGCAAAATGATGAGAAAGCCAGAGCGAAGATATTCAAAGGTCGAACAACTAATACTTTCACTAGTGAATGCAAAAAGGAAACTCAGGCATTGTTTTGAATCTTATCCAATCGTCATTCTGACCACCTTTCCTATAAAGGTAATCCTGCATAAGCCAGATTTATCAGGAAGAATAACAAAGTGGGCTATAAAGCTAAGCTCATTTGACATAACGTACGAACCTAGAATGGCCATTAAAGGGCAAGCAGTGGTTGATTTCTTGCTGGAATGCGATACGGAAGATATGAAGGAAGACCTTCAGGGCTATTCATGGAGGCTCATTGTGGATGGTTCCTCAAATCAAATAGGGGCAGGAATTAGGATCAAATTACAGACACCAGAAGGCACATCCCTAAGTCAAGCGCTTAGGCTTGAGTTCAGAGCAACCAATAATGAAGTAGAATATGAAGCATTGCTGACTGGATTGAAATTAGCTATAGAACTGAAGGTCAAAAACTTAATCATTTTTAGTGACTCGCAGCTAATCATTCAGCAGGTGAATGGGGAATACGGAACCAAAGATGAGACAATGGAGGCATATCAGTCTGCCATTATAAGTGAAGGCAAAGATTTTGATAAAATTGAGTTCGTCTAGTTGTCGAGAGAACGTAACAAGGATGCCAACCGATTAGCATGTAGTGCATCAAGTTTTGGAGAAACATTGGCAAGGGTGATTCCAGTGGGAGTGTTATGCCAGCCATCTATCTTTGAAGAGCCATCAGGCTCAGATCCTTGGCAAGTGAACGTCATACCCTATTTTTGGATCAAGAGGGCGGGTGAATTGGTCCTTTTAAATCTTTCTAAGTAAATCAAAGTAAATCAATTAAACATAAAGCATGCTCATAACACAAGATATACAAGGAAACCCTTTTAATAAGGAAAAACCTTGGTTCTTGGCTCCACCAATAAAGCATCCACTAATTGCAAGCACCTTGTTACACACTCAATTATCTCACTCTATGCACACACCCTTGTACAATAATAGACACTAGTTTTCACAACCAATACTCACACAGTAGCTCACCAATGTGCACATATGCATTCCCCATGTCCTAAGCAATCTTGCTAGGACTCAATAGCTATATCAACAATGGGGTGAGGTATCACAACCTCACTACCACTTACAATAAGTATTAATACACCAATCATAATAAACTTAAGCTGCAACTACAAAGAGGAATGTAAAACACAGCCTTAAGTTAGAATAGAATGAAACCCTAGCTTTTATCCAATTGCAATCAATGAGTTTGTCTTCGCACAGCACAATGCAACTTCACTTGAAGTACACACTAGGTTCCCTCTGCCTTGTCTTAGCCAAATAAGCTTGTTCAAATCAATCTAGGACCACACACAGCAATTGCAAAATAGATTGCTGCTTATAGGGCTTCAAACCCTCTTCAAAGGGTAAATCTGTCAACTCACAGAAAACCTCCTTCAAGAACCCCTTTCTCTTCCTTCACAGCCTTATAATCTTATACCACTCTTGCTCAAATGATGGATATATTAGTCATAGCAAGATAGAACAATGTCATCCCCAAAGCAGATTATATTTTGCAAATAAGATTCTTCTGTCAGCAGCACAATACTCAACCAATGTAGCTCCTCTGTTCAGTTCAAACCTTAGCAATATTTACTCCCAAAATTTACTTTATACTTGCTCAACATATTAGATTCAAGAACCAAGCAAGATATAAAGATTCAATGTAGATTTCATAGGTAAACGACATGCATCAGGTTAGTTCAGACTAAAAACAGCAGCAACCTGATTTTAAGGGTAAAACTGGAAATTCAACTTTGCTCAGGCCTTTTCTAGTTTCTCATAATCTTGTATAGCTATAACACTCATGTTCAAATGATGATCTCAGTAATAACAACATGGAAATCTCAATTCAGTTCTCAAATCTTAGCTAAACAAGTTAAACACCTTGGTTCAGTGTGGTTCTGAAGGTCAAAACTGAAACTAACCAATTTTCTGAGATGAATCCAATTTTAACAGCTTCAGATCATTAAAATAATCATACTCAAATGTTAACCACAAGGTTTATAGCAGTTTAAATCAAGGTAGTTTAATATAACAGCAAATTCATCACAAAATCCTCAAATAACAAGCTCTAAGGTGTCTTTTTCTGCAGTAGGGTGTATTTGAGTTAATACCCATTTTTAGCAGATGTAAATAAGTGGTTTAAACTTGTTTCAACCTTAACTCACCACCTCAAGCCTTTAGAATCGAACTTGACCTTTTAAAGCTACCTTGACAGCAAATTTAAGACCTCATCAGCACTGGTTCTTTATAAGTCCTCAAGAGACCTTTAACACAGCAATTTCTGAGTTCAAATTAAGCTTATATGGTTGGATTATCACTCAGAAAATAAACTTTTAGCTTTACTTCATTATGCACTCAAGAGCAGCCTCTATGTATCAGTCTTAGAAATATGTTCTTAGGCCCTTAAACCTAGCAGCAGCTGTAGCATTGCTTTTATACATAAACCCATTGATGATGCAACCCTAAAATCAATGGACATGATTGAGCTAGGCTCTTCCAATCCGTAAGGGAAGGTATTCTGACATTGTGGTGATAATTGTAATACTTTACCCCTTGCCAACTCACCTTTATCAGCCTGCATTTATTTACAGCTCACAATATCAATACATATGTGAATATCATGAGTGCCTTTTGATCTTGAGCTACAAGAAATGTAAAGCTGGCCATATTCTCTCATTTCAGGACTACTGTGCACATGACAGGACCATGAAGCATCACACAGAATTACACTACTGCCGTTGCAAATTCCTTTTGACATAAAGGTTAAAAACACTGCTGTCACATTGAATAACTCTGTCATATTGAATAATTGAGCTCAAATGACCAATTTAACTTTTTAAACAAATGAAGTATAAATATTAAAATATGTATATAAACCAAAATGCCCTTGACAAGTGCTGTAGGTAGAATGTAAGTGCTGTCACATAATTCACAACATACAAGGATTGCATTGACTTCCTTGATATTTCAGTAAACAATAATCCTAATATTGAGCTTATGAAAACTTGTATACACTTGATCAAACCCCAATATATCAACATTCCAATATCTAATTGCTTTGAGCCCCTTTAGCTTACATTATGTCATTAAAAGAGCAAACCTAAAGATAGGCATCTTAAATCAACACCTATGAACCGAGCTGGATAGATCCAATTATAACCTATATACGAGATGGTGTTCTACCTGAGCAAAGAGATGAAGCTAGGAAGATCATATTAAGTACTACAAAATATGCCATAGTGCATAACCAGTTGTATAGAAGGTCTTTCTCCGGACCATACCTGAAGTGTGTTACACCCATAGAAGCTCGGCAGATATTGCAAACTATTCACGAGAGTGTGTGTGGTAATCATTTGGGGGGAGATCTCTAGCACACAAAGTGATGACGCAGGGGTATTTCTGGCCGAACATGTTTAGGGATGCAGAAGAATTCTCTATAAGGTGCGATAAATGCCAAAGGTTCAAACCATTGATCCCTTTCGCGTAATGGAGGATGGATGTGGTTGGCCCTTTGTCGATCGCCAGATCGCAAAATAAGTAGATTCAGCTCGCGATAAATTATTTTACCAAGTGGGTGGAGGCAGAGCCATATCCCAATGTTACCCAAACCCATATAAGGCGCTCCATTTGGAATAATATCATTTGTTATTTCGGCATGGCCATATCGATTATTATGGACAATGGAACGAATCTTGACAGCAAGCAAATGAGGGAGCTGCTTGAAGAGTATGGAATCAATCAAAAGTTTGCAACAGTCAGCCACCCATAAGCAAACGGCCAAGTCGAGATCACAAATAGAACAATCTTCACTTGTATAAAGAAGAAACTTGAAGAGGAAAAGGGAAAATAGCTGGACAAACTTCCGAACATCTTGTGGGCTTATAAAACAACACTGAGGCGACCAACCGGAGAAAGCCCATTTGCTATGGCGTACGGTACTAAGGCAGTAATACTAGTTGAACACCTGGTCCCAACTGTTCGGAGCTTAGCATGGAATCAAGAGCAGAATGATAACATATTGAGATTCAACCTTGACCTGCTAGAAAAGAAAAAGGGATGCAGCGGCAATAAGGCTCGCATCATACTAGCAGACACTTATAAACAGTTACAACAAAAAGGTGAGGCATAGGAATTTTGCACCTGGTGATCTAGTTCTGAAAATGAAGGTTAGAATTGTTAAGAAAATGGGGTCATCTTGGGAAGGACCGTATAGAGTTGCAGAAGCTTTAAGAAAGAGGGCATATATCTTGGAGACCGTGGTAAGAAGATTGGTCAACAAGCCATGGAACGCCACATCTTTAAAAAGGTATTACCAATGAAAAAATGAATTCTAGTATCAGCAATGTTCATTTTCAGTTGTGTAATCACGAATGTGTAGAGTTTTGAAGATCCATAAAAGATAATTTTCTTTCAAAAAAGTTGATTAGGTAAAAACACTCAGCAAAGTAAGTGGCAGCTGGCACTACGAGCCGAATGCCAAAAACTTGCACAAAAATAAAAGTGAAAGTGGCAAGTGGCACTCTAGCCGAGTGCCAAGCACTTAGCAAAGTAAGTGACAACTGGCACTATAAGCTGAATGCTAAAAATTTGCACAAAAATAAAAGTGAAAGTGGAAAGTGGTATTCTAGCCGAGCGCCAAACACTTATCAAAGTAAGTGACAGCTGGTACTATGAGCCAAACGCCAAAAACTTGCACAAAAATAAAAGTGAACGTGGCAAGTGGCATTCTAGCTGAGCGCCAAGCACTTAGTAAAGTAAGTGGCAGCTAGCACTATGAGCCGAACGCCAAAAACTTACACAAAAATAAAAGTGAAAGTGGCAAGTGGCATTCTAGCTGAGCGCCAATCACTTAGCAAAATAAGTGGCAGCTGGCACTATGAGCCGAACACTAAAAACTCACACAAAAATAAAAGTGAAAGTGGCAAGTGGCATTCTATCCAAGTGCCAAGCACTTAGCAAAGTAAGTGGGAAGTGGCACTATGAGCCGAATTCCAAGTGCTTGCCTAAAAAATGAAAAGTGAAAGTTGCACTATGAGCAGAACGCCAACAGGAAAGATGGTAAGAAAATATTAGGAATCAAAACAAAAGCTGGCAAAAAATTCATTCATCCCATTCATGAACATTTCTTGAGTTACAAGGGTGAAGCACCCAGATGAGTTAAATATAGCGCAAGAAATTGGTATCATTGCAGCATCCTAGCTAAGCCCTATCCATATCCTCAGTCTCTTGACCCTACCTGGTATCCTCCCCATCGTCATTAGCCACTCCATCTCTTTGTGGAGGAGAGTCGAGTTGGATTACCACTTCATTCTATTGAGTACCACCTTCAGCGGCAAGTGCAGAAGGAATCAAGGTGGATAAAGGAATGACATCTAAAGGATGATCAGATGAAGGGATGGGAATGACCTTAGAAGAGGCAATCTCTTGGCACTCATAAAAAATGTGCTCAGCTGCAGTAGGGTCTAGATCAGTACAGACTCTAGGGGGGCTTATCTTTAGCTCTTTGTCAATATCATCAGGGCCTGCATTAGAGCTGGTCTGACCTTCAGGAGGAGAACGGTCAGTATAACCGTCCCTATACCCTTCAGCATACCTAAGGGCTCCAATCCAAGAAAAGTGAGTATAGAGAGCCCTCATTCCACCGTTAACTCTGCTAATAACGCCAAGCAGGACGTTACGTTCAACTGAAGTTCTCTTCTCAAGAGATATCCGTATTGTTCGTTCATCATCAAGCAAATGTTGAAGATTTTCCTTTTCAACTCTCAATGCTTCTCGTTCGGTCTGTATGATGCTCTTCTCAATTTGAAGAGCATTCCTTTCATCCTGAAGGGAGTCTACCTCCTTCTTCAGAGCGTCCTTTTCATTTTCAACATTATTCAGTTGCACCATCAGTTCAGTGTTCTTGATGCTGATGATCTTATTTTCTTTATTGGTTGTGTCAAGCCTGTTGGCAAGCCTGCATGCCCGCGCATTGGATGACTCAATATGTTTTTGCATTATTATCATGCCAAACAGAGCCTGTAAGCAGATGTACGAATACTTATTAAGCCGAGCGTATATCTAGAGAAGTTAGAATATGAAAGCAGTCTTAAATTAGCCAATTGAGGGGAAAAAAAAATTACCTCCATTGCAACTAGAGGAAAGTGGCTGAAAGCCTCCTTCTGAGTCAGAGCCTTGGCCACCTCAATGTCTTTCGGGGACCATATATGTTTATAGTAGGCCAGAGCAGTCTGACCCTCTTTGAATTAACAGCTAATCCATCCAATTAGACAAATCAGGGAGTCCATGGAACTGCCCCAGAGGAAGGGGCGTTAGCTCCACCGGACCCAGAAAGAGGGCTTGTCCTATTCTGGGATGTGGCCTAGAAGTTCGAACCCTCCTTGATAGAGGAACGTCATCAAGTTTAGGTTCCTTGTCAAGTTGGGGACTTTTCCCTCGCTCTTTATCTTGAGCAGATGCAGTGATGGTTGAGGGGTTGCTAGCTCAGTGATAAGCACCGAATATTGTATATTCAAGCGCCCTAAATTGCATTAGTTAAGTCCGTTGTTTGTTTAATTTATGT
>JAOTQH010181031.1:0-14814 GCA_025631255.1 Cornus kousa
TTAAAATTTCAGCGCTTAAAATTCAGTACTTAAGATTTTCAGTGCATAATTTTCAGTTTTATCAAACAGCACCTTAGGTCCTCACTAGTGAGGATCTAAGTATCCTCACTAGTGATGTGGACCAATAACAAATCACCATTTATGTGATTTGGTCCTCATTTGATGGTGATTTGAATTTAAATTACAACCAAATCACATAGATGATGATGATTTGATGGTGATTTGAATTCAAATTATGACCAAATCACATAAATGGTGATTTATTATTGGCCTACATTACTAGTGAGGATGCTTATATCCTCACTAGTGAGGACTTAAGTATTGCTCAAAAAGAAATAATAGAAATGCTAATTTCTTCTATTAACGATGTCGTTTAGGTTATCTAATTAAAAAAAAATATCAAGATGCACCAACAAAGTAAATTTTTAAATAAGCCTAATGGTATTTAAGTTAATTTCTATTTTAGTTTCCTTTCAACTAACGTCTGATTGCTATTAAATTTGATGAATAAAATTAAAAAAAAAAAAGAATTTAAAAAGTAAGTTTAATGCAAAAAACACACACACACACACACACAAAAAAAAAAGAAAAAGAAAAAAGGTTTAATTTAGTTCAACCTATTAAATTTGATGGATATCCATCTTATTAAATTTGGAATTAATACATGAAGATATTTACTAAAGTGGGCCCACCACTTTAGAGTTCGGGTCACATTTTCGCGAGCCCCACTCCATCGAGCTTTACTCAGCACATTTACAAATGCATGCCCAGAAGTCTTGCATACTACAGAAACACTAACCCCTACCCGTTCACTCTATTGTCTCTACATATCTCTCTCCAATGGGATTGAACCCACTGCACCAATCGATTCCAAAAACACACAAAATTTCGTACAACTAGGTGACTGTTTCTGTGCGCACAATTATAATCATTACTGTATTAGATAAGTACATAGTAAGTGGTGTAGCGATAATTAAAATAAAACAAAAATAATAATTTTTAATAATAATTTTAGTGAATGTGGTACTGTGTAATTTTATAGGTATATATATCAAAATAAATAAAATAAAATAAAATATTATTAAAAATAAAAATTTGAGTGGAGACATTTACCCTCATGGCCGAGATTATTAATAAATCTTATACATTTTCAGTATGAATTGCTTACTTATCTAATAATAATTGAATGTAACCAATGATTCAGGAACCATCTAATTTTTTTTCCTATATGGTAACTATTTTAAGGAAGGTGTCATAATGGTGCAATTCATTGTCAAATTTTAATTTTCTTTTTAACACTGAGCTAGAGACATTTGTGTGGGAAGGTTGTCATAACAAAAATATATTACTCCTATAAAAACAGAAGAAATATTTTATTTTTATTTTTATTTATATAAAACCAAATTTCAGAGGTTAGATTAAAAATGACACAAGAATTGAAATTATTAGGTTTTAATATTTTTGTCATAATTTTTAGCTGGATAAGGGTCATCCCGAATTTTAATTATTCAACTAGATAAATATTGACCAAATTCCTCGACAATCAAACTATATGTGCCTAAAATATATATAAGGAGTTTCTAATTCGTCCAATAATAACCTAATTTAAACTGTCCATTTGCCACTCCTACAATTAAGTAAAAGTATTATATTCTAATTTTAAAATATTATAATACATAATACAAGCAATAATATAATAATTTTAAAACAATAACGCAACACGGGCCCTAAGTAAACCAATATCAGATATGGCCCTCCAAACGGGTCCTAAGTAAATGCGTTGAATTTTAATTTATATAAAAAGGTTTAAATTTATAATTTAACGTATAATTTAACTACCAACTATTATGCAAATGTAAAGATTATAAGTTTTTAAATTCACAACATTATCACATTATAATTTTAAGTTGATAATTCAGCAATTACGTAAAAAAAATAAATAAATTATAATATAAAAAAGTATAGAAAATTCGGTCACAAGCTATACGTATACATGTTTTTGAAATTAGTGAATTAGACAAACCAGCTTTCATGAGATTCCACACGTTGCTCTGACTGAACCAATCTAAAGAGAGAAAGCAAAGCTGTTTGAAATTGATAAATTGAATTTGACGATCTACTGAATCAAATCACACAACCCAGCGTTCATGTTCCTCAGGTTCCACAGGTTTCTAGAGAGAGAAAGAGGCAGAGATAGAGAGAGAAAGCAAGGTGTTTGAATCCAAAATCATGATCGGCAAGAAGAAAAGAAAGGTTAAAGTGGAGTTGATCGACCGAATCAGTGACTTGCCCGATAGTATCATCAGTCTCATACTCTCTTTCCTTCCCACCGAAGACGCCATTCGAACCTCTCTCCTCTCGAAGCGATGGAGACTCGCGTGGACTTCTCTCCCCAATCTCTACTTCCGATTCGACTCAACCAAATCCAAACACATCATCAATGACGATTCCAGTTCCTTCGCATGGTTCGTCCATCGTGCCCTAACTCTCCGCCAGCCATCTCCGATCGACTCATTCCGATTCTCCGCGCACCTCGTCGTCGACGCAACCCTCATCGAGGAGTGTATACGCTACGCGATTCAACACAGCGTCAAGGAGCTCAAGCTCCGCGTTCTCAGTAAACCTAGACCGGTTCGGATCGATTCGGGGATGTTGAGCCAGTGTAGGTCATTGACAGTGCTCAAACTCACATGTGGTATTCGCGACATTCTAGTTTTGCCTAAAACATTGGGCTTGCCTGTTCTGAGGAGGCTGCATATGAAGAATTTTGTGTTTTCTGAGAAAAATTACAATGGGGATTTCTTCTCGAGCTGTCCAAATCTTGAAATTCTGGTTCTGTGCAAGTGTATGATGAGTCCTCCAATTGAATTGAAGGTTCTGAACATACATGTTCCTCAATTGAAGGAGTTGGAGATACTGCATTGGAGATGTCCTTGGGTCCATTTCTATGAACAGAGCATTTCGGTTTCTGCACCAAGGCTCACTAGGTTGAAGTATGAGGGTCTCATTACGCCGTTGTGCTTTAAGCAAGAAATGTCTTGTCTAGACAGAGTTTGTATAGATTTGTGCTGTCCTGGTTCTTGCGTTACCGTCAACGAGCTTGATAGAAAGCGAAAGACTGCAGAGAAATTGATTGCTATGCTTGGAGAGCTCTCTAGCGTGAGGTCTCTTACGTTATCTTTGAAGACAGTTGAGGTATTTTATTTACATGCACCTCTTGTCTTTGCACCTTCAATATGATCTTATTTGGCTTGCTTTCATGGTTAGGTTATTTTGACTGCTATTGGGAAAGTTAATAAACGTGTCTTGCTATATTAATTGGATTGCTTTGTAGAAGAATCAGTGGGACTATGGCTATAACTGCAAAATTCTATTATCTCATATTGTATTCTAGTTTTTAATTAACATCTTGGAAAGTTGTGCTTTTGAAGATAAAACTATTGAGAATTGAAGATCAAACTTTTAGTTGTGGTAAAATAATCTCTTTAACTAGTTATTAAACCCTAGCAATTGCAGGGCTTTGTATGGAGTTCTTCCTCCTCAATCTTAGCCACAGATAGACTATAGTACCAAATATAAATTAAAAACCAAAATAGGAAAGTTGCTGAAAATTTGAAATAAATCAAAACTTGCTAGAAATTTTGGTTCCTTTTTTGGGTGTTCCTAATGTTGTAGGATATATTCTATTAAGCCCACAGCTACATTAGTCTCCTCAGGTTGGAAAAAACTCGCCCTCAAGTTTGGCTGCAAATAAGGTGGCTCGTATGAACAAGATTCCATACCATTGAAGACTTGATCTTCATTCTACAAAAACCTTGTTCCAATGTTTTCGGCCATTTATCTTTATTTTTTATCAACTTCTCAACAACCACACCCAGTACCACATGTGGCTGAACTTCACTAATAATGTCAAGATGGTAAATTTTAATGCCTTTGATGATTGTAAATTTTAATGCCTTTGATAAGAAATCAACATGAAAGATGTTTCCTTCAGTCCCCTTATTTTCTGGAGCATGTTTTTGAAATCCTTTAGTTCCGGTATAATCAGTTTGAACATCTGTATTAGAGACTTGATTTACAGAATTGCTGTTTGCCACTGTAGTTGCAGTTCAAAATAGTATTCGATAGAGAATTCTTAAAAGCTATCCCTTATATCACTCCAGTCAATATTCTCTCATAGGCTATAATCACTCCTATGATATTCTCATATCAATATTATGTCAAGGAGTAATCCAAGGGTTCCTATAATAATATTCTCCAACACACTCCCTCAAGTTGGTACACTGAGATTTTAAGTCAAGTGTCCAACTTGAAACTAAATATGAAGTTGTACGAGACGAGTTGATCCGAGACGAGACGAGACGAGACGAGTTGTTATTTGAAACAAGTTGATCCGAAGATCCGAGACGAGTAGAGTATTGAGTAGGGTATGATAAACTTGCTCTGATACCATGTTGTAAAGTATAAAACATATGTGAAGAGAGATTAAATGAGAAAAATACAAAGATAGTATGTGGTTCAGCGACTTAGGCCTACATCTACGGCACAAAGAGTCCAAAGGGCTATATCACTTTTATTATAATTTCTCAACTCATACACAATATAATGGTGGAGGCTCCTCTATATAGGAGAAAAAATTACGAGAATGGAAAAAGATAGAAAATAGGAAACAATGAGGATTTTTCTCCACTGATTCCTCTAATAACAACAAATCTTCAATAATAGGAGACTACTTCAATAACTCGAGGATTTTCCTCCATAAATATTAAAGTTACACCCTCTCTAACAGTTTAAGCTTTTAGAGTAGATGAGTTGTTAATATGATAGAGTCGATGGGTTATATACAATGATCACCTCTATTTATAGGTGAAAGAATACAAGTGATAAATATGGAAGGGGTGGGTGGTATTGTTGAGTCTCAACGTGATAGGAGAGCAGTTTGTCAGACAAAGATTGTAGAGATTGTTGTTATGGAGGAAATTTCGTGGCGACAGAAACCTTGGGCTTTTTGGCTCTAAGAGGGAGACCATAATACAAATTTTTTTCTTTCTATAGAATTGTTAGTGCCCATAGGAGGGGTAATCATATTGGGCGGATTCGAGTGGACGGAACGATGTTGAGTAAAGAGGAGGAGGTGCTTAGGGGGATTGTTTCTTTCTACTAGAGGCTCTACTTTGAGCCTTTACGTTGGAGGCCATGGCTTGATGACCTTCATTTTGACTCTATTTCAGCAGTGGATAAGGGATGGGTTAAAGAGCCCCTTTTCAGAAGAGGAGGTTTTGAAGAGCTGTAATGGTGACAAAGCTCTGGGTCCGGATGGTTTCACAATGAGGTTTTTATTGGAAAGTTAGGAGGTGGTGAGACCGGAGGTTATGGGCACTTTTCATGAGTTCCATTCTAATGGGTAGTTCGAAAAGTCGCTGAATGCATCTTTCATTGCCTTAATTCCTAAGAAGGGTGGTGCTTCTGATGTTAAGGATTTAGACCCATAAGTTTGCTTGGGTGTATCTATAAGCTTATTGCTAAAGTCCTTGCATTGAGATTGAGGAAGGTTCTGAATCTCAAAATGTGTTTATTGGTCCGCTCTCATTGGGAGTGAATATATGGATTATAAGTTGAGTAGCGGTGCTCTTGGAGTTTTGTGTAAGCTTCAGGAGGTGGCTTCTCTTGTGGCGGTTTTAGGGTGTGGGATGAGCTCCTTCCGTATTTCTTATTTGGGTTGCCGTTGGGTGATTTGTCAAGGGGAGTGGGAAGTTGGGACCTGGTGATGGATTGTTTTGAGAGAAGGTTGGCTGGGTGGAAAAAAACAATATCTTTTGAAGGGTGAGAAAGTTACTTTGGTGAAGAGTACATTGTCCAGTCTTCCCAACTTATTATCTTTCGCTTTTGCATATCCCTTCCTCTATTGTTGGAAGACTCGAGATGCTTCAACGAAACTTCCATTGGGGCGGTCGGGGGGAGGAGTTTAAGTTTTATCTTGTCCGATGTTTGCAGCCTTTTCAGTTGGGCGATCTTGGGATTAGGAGGTTGACCCCTTTCAACAGAGCACTCCTAGGCAAGTGGTTATGGAGATTCGGTAGCGAAAGGCATAAGTTATGGAGGAGGGTTATTTCGTGTCGCTTTGGGGACGAGAGATGGGGATGGTCATCTAGGCTGGTCAGAACTGCTGTCAGCATGGGGGTGTGAAAATTCATTTAGAAGGGATGGGATGGGATGGGATGGGTTCTCTAAGTATATTAGATTCAGAGTTTGGGAGGGAAGGGACGTCCGATTTTGGGAGGATACTTGGTGCGAGGATCGCCCATTGTCTTGTTTGTTCAGGATTGCTGCCGATAAATATGCTTTGTTGGTTGACTGTTATTTACTCAATAGCAGTAAATTTAATTGGGATGTGCGATTCTGGCGATCCTTTCGGGATTGGGAGTTGGACGACATGATTGGCTTGTTGGACCTTTTGTATAGGCAGGAGGTGGATGGTACTGGTTCAGATTCATTGACTTGGGTGCCTTCTCCGTAGGGGACTTTTCAGGTCCTTTCCTTTTTTCTCTGCCTCTTAGGATTTCACGGTTCCAATTTCCTATGGAAAACGGTTTGGCATTTGAAGGCTCCTCTCAGGGTGGCTTTTTTTGTTTGGTATGCAAATCTGGACAATTTGAGAAAAAGAAGACAAATCATAGTCAACTGGTGTTGTCTGTGTGAGAATGATGGAGAGTCTGTGGATCACCTTCTTAAGCATTGCCCTGTGACTTATTATTGCTAGTGTCTTATTTTTGGTCTGTTTGACGTCCAATGGGTTATGCCCTGGACTTCAAGGGATTTGATTGTCTGTGGGGGTTCATGCTCGTGACTCCTGGAGGGCGACGTCTCTCTGTGTTTGGTTGAGTCTTTGGTAAGTGCGGAATATAAGATCTTTTGATGGGGAGGAATCCTCCATTCGGGTGTTGAAGTTTTCTATTATTAGTTCTCTTTTTAGTTTGGTGATGGGGATAAATTGTATATCTTATGATGAAATTGTGGACTTTTAGGTTCTTTGGGTCCATAGGACTCCTTTTTTGGTTTCAGTATTTGTATAGCTCTTGGGATGCATTCTCCTTTTGAATGCTTTCTAATACACTTTTACTTATAAAAAGAAAATTTATATATTCTGTCAGAGTAATTCAAGGGTTCCTATAATAATATTCTCCAACAAAACTTTTAGTTGCTGTAAAATAATCATTTCAACTAGTTCTCAAACCCTTACAATTACAAGGCTTTCTATAGAGTTTCTTCCTCCACAACCGTGGTCCGTATCCATAGATTGGCTATACTACCAAGTATAATTTAAAACCAAAATAGGAAAGTTGCTGAAAATTGGAAATAACTCAAAACTTGCTCGAAATTTATGGTTCTCCTTGCCCTTCCCACTTATTTCCTTTTTTTAGTGTTCCCTTTCATTTCTTAGTCTAGTCTTCCCGGCAGATGGATTCTGCTACTTCTTTCCATTAGTTCTTTATATAGTACGAATTCGAATTAGTCAGTTCATTCAATATGAAAGCAAGTGGATCCTTGTAGCAGCTTTCAAATGACATATAACCTATGGGATAAGCTTAGAGAAATGTTCATTTGCTGAGATACTGGATGCCTACCGAAAGAGGGGAATTGCACGTAAGAAAAGGGAGAATCCTCATGGACTGGCTTCCACCATATGAATACGAAGTCCACAAGTACTTCATTTACTTGCCCGATTCTGTTCACAACTACAAATAAAAAAGACTCTTTAGAGGAGAGCTCTTAGTAATGATAAGAAAAGCACAAAAATAGTAAAATTGTAGAATTTAATAGTATAGGGATTATAAAATTTAATGGGCACAAAAAATTATAAAATTTATTAGTGAGATTAACTACAAAACCAAATTATTAAAATATATTTAATGGGTACATAGGGATTGACTGAATTGGATACCAGCTTATCCATGGAGGATATGGATTTGGAGTTATAAGTGAGATAGGTGAAACACTTCTGGATTTTGCAAAGGCACATGATTTAGTTATAGCAAATTAAAAAAGAGAAGAACATTTAGGAGTAGCATAGATAAAATACAAATTGATTATTGTCTATATAGAAGAAGCTTGTGGACATATGCAAGGATTGTAAGGTAATTCCGGGGGAAAATCTTAGCAACCAACATCGATTGCTCATATTTGACTTGGTAATTAAAGAAGTTAACTATCAAAAACCAAGAAAAGGTCACCAAAACTAAAATGGAGGGAGTTGAAAGAATGAAAGGTAACAAAGAGATAACCTTTAGAGAAAAATGCTGCAAGGTACACCATGCAATTGGAATAACAATGTAAATAATTTATGGTAGAACATAATGGATTCTATTAGAAGTGTGGTGAAAGAGACTCTGGGAGAGATGAATGGAAAGAAATTTATTAAAAAAGAAATATGGTGGTGGAGTAATGAAGTACTAAAGGTAATACAAGACAAGAGAAGTAGTTTTAAAGAATGGTAACTAGAGAAATTCAAGAAACTAAAACATGACGCTAAGAAGATGGTAGCTAAAGCCAAGCAAAATTCCTCAGACATTTTATATGGAAAATTAGGTACAGAAGAGGGTAAAACAGGTATTTATAAATTGGAAAAATTTGGAATAAATTGACTAGAGTTATGGACGTGGTTAAAAAAATACTAGTTAAGGCGGATGATATATTAAATAGGTGAATTGCTTTCAACAACTCCTAGATGAGGAATATCCCTGAGAGGACATTGAGAATAATGAACCTAATCTTAGCATGATAGATAAAAGGGCAAAGTGCAATAAACCCCCCTTGACTATTCGTGTTTTGCAATAAACACAACCCCCCTCCCCCCGGACTAATTTTTTGCCAACTATTCAAGGGGGGTAACATAGTGGATAGGAGTGGATGGAAAATGTTAAGGGTCACTTTAGTCAGTATAACATCACTTTGCAATGTGCAATTTTCCCTATATAATAGGAATATGGGTATTTTCATCTCAAAAACATTTTCCATCCACTCCCATCCACTATGTTGGAGGGGGTTTTTTGACAAAAAATTAGTCAATGGGGGTTTATTGCAAAACGCGAATAGTTGAGGGGGGTTTATTGCACTTTGCCCTAGATAAAATAAATAGGAACGAGGTAGAGAACACATTGCAAAAAATGGAAAACAATAAAGCGGTAGGGTCGAACAATATCCCTATAGAAGCATGGAGAACCTGAAGAAGAGTAGGAGTTGAATGGCTAACAAATCTATTTAATAATATTTTGGAGGAAGGTACAATGCCCAATGAATGGAGAAAAAGTGCTATAATACCAATTTACAAAAATAAAGGAGATATACAGAATTGTATCAATTATTGAAGATTAAATTAATGAGTCATACTATGAAATTATGAAAAAGGGTAATAGAACAAAGATTAATGTCAGAAGGTACAGTGTCCGACAATCAATTTGGATTTATGCTAGGGAGATCCGCTATAGTGGCGATTTACCTATTAAACCAACTAGTGGATAAGACTTGTGATAGAGTTCCAAGAGACATGGTTTGGTGGGCCTTACGAAGGAAAAATATTCTGGTAAGACCTATAGAACTTATTCAAGATATGCATAAGAATTCTCAAGACTAGAGTTCGTACTATATGCAGGGAGATGAATGATTTTTCTATAAAAGTAGGATTACACAAAGGTTCGGCATTAAGTCCGTATTTATTCACGGTAATCTTGCATGAAATAGCAAAAGACTCACAACTCACAAGGAGACCTTCCATGGTGCATGTTATTTGCGGATGACTGGGCTATTGGATAGCTCTAAGAATCCTTAGCAATACAACTAGAAGCTTGGAGAACAGCTCTAGAATAAAAAGGCTCAAGAATTAGTAGAACTAAAATGGAATACATGGAATGTAAATTTAGTAGTATTAGGAAATGATGATATGTTAATAAAAATTCAAGACCAAAGCATTACTCAAAGTAATTATTTTTGCTACTTAGGACCAATTGTAGAAAAACATAGGGAGATTGATGATGATGTTAGTAGTAGAATAGGAAAAAGGCTGGACAAAGTGGAGGAACGCTAGTGGAGTTCTATGTGATAAATGAATACCAAATAAATTAAAAGGGAAAGTATATAGAACAATGATTAGACTGGCTATGTTATAAAGGGCAGAATGTTGGGCATTAAACAAGAAACATGAACACCACATCCATGTGGCAGAATGTAGATGTTAAGATGGATGTTATGCAAAATTAGGAAAGACAAGATTAATAATCAAAGGATTAGGGAGAAATTAAGTGATGTCTACTAGCGAGAAAATAGGAGATAGTAGACTTAGGCGGTATGGGCATATTCAATGCCGACCTATAGATGCACCCATGAGAAGAGGAACATTGATTTGTATAAAGGATAAGAGACAAAGAGGTCTACCAAAATTAATATGGAATTAAGTGATAAGAAATGATTTTAACAAATTAAATCTAGTGGAAGGTATGACTTATGATAGAAAAGAACGGAAAAAGAAGACTCCATGTGGCCAACCCCGTTTGTGCAGGATAAAGGCAAGGATGATGATGATGATGATGAAGGTACATGCCTATTTAACTTTAGCCTACCAGAAGGTTACTTGAGTGGCCATATTTATGTTTTCATAATTAAAAATCCACAACCAATAATCCGTATACAGCATTCATGAAATTAACTTTTTAGAAACTAGGAACATACATAAAATTGGGAATAGCATAATTTTCCCATTTGCATAATTTTCCTAAAATTTCCACAGTTCCACTAGCTTGGTGTTAGGGTGCTAACAGAATTGACCTACTGCTGCTCTTTGAATTGCTGGAAATTATTTAATTCGAATAAAATTCCTTTGTAGGTTTTCCAACCGTATACGACTTATAAATTTTCAATATCGTTGAGCCCCTCAAATTATTTTCTGAAGTTAGGTTATTTAGTTCTTAACATAACAACAATATGGGCAGTTTGTGTAATTTACTATAAATAGCATACAAGTCCAAATTTAATACACCGTGAGATTTTACTGGGGTGAGTCCTGTTTTTAACTAATATTTTCAACTCGTCTCACCTCAAGATAATTTTCCGAAAAAGTTTTTTGTTTTTAAAAGTCCATTGAATAAGTTTGTGATATAGATGATAATTATAATTCTAAGCCCACAATCTTCCACAAATAAATCTAAACAATTTTCACCAATGTATCACCAAGAATAACTCAAAAACTATATATTCCATACTATGTTTAGCACATAGAAAAGTGATATCATGGTATCCCATGAATTGATTTTATTTATTTATTTATAGAAAAAACTGACTACCACTAGTACTATAAAGCTGTTATGACTCTCCATCATGCTTTGAGATCTCCTTGTTCGGATAATCTAAAAAGAAAATCATAATTTCTAGTAGGGTTCATTAAACCAAAATCATAATTTTTAAAGGAAACTTGATTTTAATTTAAGCCGTTAAGTACAATAGTAACATAACTTTCAAAAAAACAATTATTTCCTTATAAATTTTTAAATCCAAACTTCAATGTGCAAGATCGTATATCTCATTTAAATTTATTTTTGTTGGAGGCATCCCTTCTATAAACCCCCACATGGTTTGTACTTTATGTACTACATGCTTTCGATCATTTGGCTTCCCATTGTAAATGCATTTCTACCATCATGAAATCCATTCCTATCCACATGGAACAAAGTTGGATTTTTTAAACATCCATTCGAATCCAAATGTTTTCCAAGTAAAAAAACCCACACTTTTTTTGTGAAACACTTTTAACATTCTTTCTCCAATAAAAAAATGATTTCTTTGACGCTCCTTTGCTAATTTCTCAAAAATGATTTCTTTTTCCTTTTTCCTTTTCCCCCTCTTCTGTCTTTTTATCTTCCTTGGGTGTCTATAACGTCTCTTTTAACGTTTTCTTTTTTCCATTACATATTCTGTTTTTCCCATACTAGTTCCAATCTATGTGTACAAATTTTTTTTTGATAAGTATTCATAAAAGAGCGCACGAATGGGGGGTGAGGTCCTGGACAACAGCACAAACAAAAACCTACAGTCTCTACCTATACACAAAAGACAAGAATCTCCATAGATTTACAAGCTACATGGATGCGTTGTCCAGTTAAGATTGCCAAACACCTCCCTATTCCATTTGCTTAGATCCTCCTTCAAAAGCTGAAGTTTGTTCACAAGCACAAAACTCTGGTTTTCTTGCTACTTCATAATTTGCCCACCAATTCTGCACCCTCTCCCTAAAACCCTCGGCATGGAGCCACATATTCTTGAATCTAAACGGATTCTTACTCTTCCTCAAGTCCCCACAATAAAGCAACAGGATATGATCTGACAATGGCCTAGTGAGAGCCTCTTGAACTGCATCCGGAGACCTCTCCTCCCAATCCCCCAAGAGCAAACCAATCCAAGTGGGATAAGGTGGAAGTCTCCCTACCCGCCGTATCCTGAAAGTGTCAAATGCTGCTCGAACACGTGTCGGATATGGCTAGAAGTATCGTTAAATGTGAATATTTTATTTTTTGGTTGGACACGGTTGAGATACGGATTGGACACGGCACGGATATGGTCTGGAGTGGACACTTTTAGGATATGGTGGGTGGTTTTGTATGTCTACTGCTGCAATACCGCAATATTCATTTTCATCCCCCTTGGTCAGCACCTTCCAATGGAGAAGAGTTTTCTACAATTTGTCGTGGCCAATTTTATTGATTATTATTTATTTATTTATTTATTATCATAACCGTAGCACAACCCTTTGTCACGACCCCCTTGAGCTCTCCAGGTGTTCTTAACGGTAAACGCATTGATCACGGGAAGCTAAAGATTGAGGGACTTTTTTTTTTTACTTTTAGTTCATCCATCGGATGTTGAGACTTGAAACTGGTACTCTAAGCACAAACAGTTCTACGAAGATGTCTTGTCCTTGTCTTGCACTTGTCAACACACACTACTTTACACATGTCCGATATTTCATGAATGAAACCATAATTTAAAAACAACTTTCATTTATTTTGGATGCTTGGCTGGCACAGGCAACACAGGATGCTTCCCAATATTATCACACACATCTAGGAGTAGTTATGCCCAACAATCTTGGAAATGATGAGAAAATTCAAAGCACACAACCTTTTTATCTTTAAGAAAAATTGACATTATACAGAGTCACCACAAACGAAACATGCTATGATAATTTTCATGTACGACCAAAATACAATTCAAAGGCAAAGAAGGAGATTTGTAGCATGAATAATATATTAATCTTTAAGATGTTTGCAATTGCATAGCTTCTTTTGAATTTTGCATCTGTTAATATAAAAATTAAAAATTAATTAAAGTTCCATTATAGTCTTATTTAATAGATATATGCAAAAAAATTATACCTATAGATAGTCATGTTCACACCGTGTCCGAATCCAAGTCCTACTTTTTAGATTCGATGTGTGGCGTATCGTATCCATGTCTATGTAGCTTAGGTGCCAGCCCAAAGGCAGCTAAATGTTAGACCAAGAGGTTTGGAATCCTGTCCAAATATTTAGTTTAAGGCCATTGATAAAGCTACCCACCTTTTCTGAAGGTGTTATCTCCCCTTTTATCTAAGCAACCTCTTGAAATTGACTTCGATACATGTGACACCGCTTGGCTCTCTGCCTATCAATGTCTTTCCACATGCACCCACACTTGCCAGAGAGTTCTCATGCAATACCAAGGGGGAGACTAGGCGCCATTGTGGTCCCTGCCAAAGTGACTTCAATGCATTAATCTTAACCCGAGAAAATTAAGAAGCAACTTGAATGAGAGCAAAAAGGATAGGGCGCTGTGTTTCATACCTCAGTGATGTATGTAATGTCTGAGATCTTTTTATATCACCACCTTAGGCACAAAAATGCAACTTGTCACTTGGGACGGTTCAAGATAAGCTCCCTTTGGATTCCTCTTTCTGCTTCTGGTGGGGAGCAAATTGGGATATTTGGCAGGTTTGTTCGACGGTGATAAACATCTGTTGAGCCTTTATTAATGTGTTGTCTCACCGTATGTGCAGACCTGAACCTGGATAGTTTGTTGCTTCCTCGGGTTTTGAACTTGTAACTGATTACTTAATGAATCATTGCATCCTTCTTGTACGCCATCCCTCGTCTTTCTGCACACGCTGCCATATGTCAGTTTTTTTTTTTTTTTTGGCAGGTGTTGAGGATTCCCCCCAAACAATATCAGTAAGCCGAGCTAGCTAGTTTAAGTTTGGTATGGGGTCACTAAAGAAATTTTCACACTGGATGGGTCCATATCTAGCATGCATACCTTCTATCATTTTATCTTTGTTAGTTCCGCCTATAATGATTGATGAATCAAAACTTTTCAATTGAACTTCTTCTTTCGATTGGTTTTCTTGCTTATCCTCTTATCTATGGAGCATGCCCCAAGTAATATCGCCATTTTCTTCCTTTAAAAATGGTACCCTAGTTTTCATATTCAGGTGGAATATTTTGGAATTTAAAGAATTGTGCAACACTCCTTATTCAATGTGTTGTGTCTTCACTTCCATCGAAATGGGGAAAATCTAACTTTGCAAGTTTAGATGTAGTAACTAGTAAGTTAGTTGAGCCCACCACATGTTGCCATTAAGTCATCAGCTTCTTTCAATTGGCAAGTTCTCACCTTGCTTATGGCACTTGCCCAAGACGGTCAAAATTCATGGCTGAATAAAAGGGACTACCTGGTTCTGGTCCCGCCATGGTGGGGTCCGCGGGCCCGGGGGGGGGGGGGGGGGGGGGGGGGGGG
>JAOTQH010181138.1:0-14813 GCA_025631255.1 Cornus kousa
CATAACGCGTTTATTGTTTCTGTAGGATCGCTCCTCCTCCAATGCATCAACATCTCGCTACCTGTCGAGTTCGATACCAAAGTTGTGGTGCTCAAAGAATATTATAGATCGATTATAGATAAGGAAATTAATAATAGTATCTAATTTATTAATATGAATGTACTAATAAGTTGTGTTTTTTGACGGTATAATTAAATTCCATGTTTTGGAATCCTTTACATTTCCAAACAACCACCACAACCTCCCTGAACCACCCCCTCCACTCTCGTAGCCACCCATGCAGTCGCCCCCACTGTACTCCGTGCTTTGATGCTTCTAAGTTGTTGATCTTTCATGCCCATGTCTATGATTAGGTTAGTATGTGCCTGAGAGGATTATTTAGTGCTAAGTGCAATCTTTGGTTTGTATGGATTTATTTTCATATTTGTTGGCCACTTTGTGGACTTCTCTTCTCTCTTTTTTAACCCAACCTCATTGGGCGGGGGATACCTACGTTATCACTGTATTTATTTTCTTTTTTTATGAAAATCCTTCATTATCGAAAAAAAAAAATAAAAAAAAATTCAGAATCACATCTGATCAAGGTTTTTTGGTAGCAACTCTTTATGAATTAGGGTTTGCATATATATATAAATATATATATATATATGGGGTTGGTCTCTCTACTGACAGTTTGATTGTAGTTGCGCAGAAACGTGCAGATATATTTGTTGATTTAAAAAAAATCCTCCAACTAACTAAAAGATTTACTTTTTGACTTGTTATCAAAAACACCCCTACCAAATCAAGGGAAGTTTTATACAATTTCCTGAATTATATATAATTGACCGAATTGTATTAAACTATCTTGGCTTGGTGGGGATTATTTTAATAAAATTAGCCTCCTCGGTTAGTCAGAAAGATCTTTTTGGCAAAAAACAGAAAAAAAAAATAGCTATTAAAAGAAAATAATAAAAATAAAATTTTGTTTACTACAAAAGTTGCAAGTTATGGATAGTTTTATGACATTCATTCATATATAATTATTGAAAGAAAACTAGTTTAAGTTTGTTATGATGTCATACTAAATCTTAGCTTCAACACATGAAATTTATAGTAATGTTAATTTCGTTATATATACTTTATATTAATGTTCTAAACATGACCACTTTAGTGTCAAATTGGACAATGAAATGTTACACCTTGTCAAGGTATAGCACTCTCATGCATCTACCGACCTACCACATTTTAAACGTGGTTCAGTGATTACCTCAATGTTCATATCATAATTGTGTACTAATAATGACATAATAGAAGACCTAAGGCCTGGTCGCTGATGCTTTTGTTTCTTGTTTTTATTAGTGTACTTTAGTCATAATAAAATAATTTTTTTTTTTTCTAAAATAACATTTTTAATTAGCCATTCAAAATTTTAAATTTGCAACACTTTTTTACCAAACAAGCTTTCACATTTTTGTTTTTAAAAAGTTTTGTAACAAATTTACGTTCCCAAATAAATTTCGAAATAGTGTTGAACACAGTTGAAAGCAGAAACACTATTTTTACTTCGAGTCAAAACAAAAGCACGAAATAAAAATGGTTGCCAAACGTCTCGTTTGGTAACCCCTTTTACTAGTTTTCTTTCAATAATTATATATGGAAGGAAGTTATTAAACTCTCCTTAACTTGTAACATTTTGTAGTAAACAAAATTTTGCTTTTATTTTTTTATTTTTTTCCAAAAAGGCCATTCTAACTAATGGTGGAGGTTAATTTTATTAAAATACCCCTACCAAGGAAATATAGTTTAATACAATTCGGTCAATTATTATATAATTTAGAAAATTGCATAAAATTTCCCCTGATTTGGTACGAGTGTTTTTGACAATAAATCAAGAAGTAACTCTTTTAGTTAGTTGGAGGGTATTTAAAAAAAGTAAAAATTAAAGTGTAGTTTAATGCAATTCACCCATTATATTTTAAAACGCTACAAGTTCGAGGTAGTTTAATGCAATTCACCCATTATATACACACACATATATTTATCCAAATGTACCCTCAATATTTCAACCATTTTTAATTAATTGGAGTGTTAGTTACTTCTCAGACACCGGCCATCTTATTGAATTGTCAATCTGTATATATAATAAAGTTTGTAAATAGTTTTTTAAGTTAATACCTTTGTATAGAGATATTATGCTCTGAAATGTCATAAATTTCTGACTTTGTTATTGTAATTTTAGTTGACTTAAAAATTGTGTAGGTGGGTGAGACTTGGGTCCACAACAAAAAATGCAATTCAACTTAAAACGTGTTTCCGACCAGATTACAAAGAGCTCCTTGGTCGGCACTAGACTAGAGTAGTGTGTATTTATTTATGAAGACGTGTCCAGTTAACCACCAGTGGGAAAAGGAGAGAGACGACGATCCAACAATATGCGCGGTCAAAACAATATGCTCAATTCTCGGACGCGTCCTATAAATACCATTTCATTTTTCACATAAAAGAAACACACCATCGACTGACTAAATCTCCTTTCTTTTACTTTCTTCATAACATTTCCATCCTTAGAAATGGCATGTCCATCCACTGTTGTACCCTTGAGAGTGGTAAGGCATGAGCCAGAACTTGTAGTGCCTGAAAAGTCCACACCCAATGAAATAAAGCAGCTCTCAGACATAGATGACCAGGAAGGTCTTCGCTTTCAACTCCCTGTCATAATGTTCTACAAAAAAAGTCCGTCCATGGAAGGAAAGGACCCTGTAAATGTGGTCAGAGAAGCACTGGCTAAGACACTTGTTTTTTACTACCCATTTGCTGGTAGGCTTTTTGAAGCCTCCAACCGAAAACTTATGGTGGATTGCAGTGGCCAAGGAGTCCTCTTCATAGAAGCTGATGCAAACGTTGGGCTCCACCACCACATGCTACAGCCACCCTCTCCTTACTTGGACCAGCTTTTGTACAATGTCCCTGGCTCTGATGGAATCATTGGTTGCCCTTTGTTGTTGATTCAGGTGTGTTCAACCTACTTTGCATAATAACTTACTGCTACTATATATATATCATATCATATTGGACTTGTGTTGGTTCATTTGTAAACTAATACTAGTAATGCACAAGAGCATTAAATTAAATTAATCTCTCTCAAATAATTAATGGGTGCATGCGCAGGTGACTCGTTTTGTTTGTGGTGGATTTGTGTTGGCACTGCGCCTAAACCACACAATGTGTGATGCAGCTGGTTTGTTCCAATTTCTCAGCACAATGGGTGAGTTTGCACGAGGTGAACCAAACGCACCTTCTGTGACTCCTGTGTGGAAAAGGGAACTGTTCAATGCAAGAAACCCCCCGCGAATAACATGCCTACATCACGAATTCGAAGAGGTAAGAGACACATCAATGGCCATGGACGACAACAACTTGATCCAGAGGTCTTTCTTTTTCGGACATGAAGAATTAATTGCCCTCCGGAAACAACTACCTCCAATCCTTGGTAGTTGCTCAAAATTTGAGGTAATAACGGCATGTTTATGGAGATGTCGCACAATTGCACTTGAAGTAGATCCTGATGAGATTGTTCGCGTTTCTTGCGCTGTCACTGCGCGTGTTGCTAATAGGGGTATTTGTGTACCTCCCGGTTTCTATGGCAATGCATTTGTGTACCCAGCAGCACTTTCAACCTCGGAAATGCTATGCAGAAAGCCATTACGGTATGCTGTGGAGTTGGTAAAGAGTGCAAAGGGTCAGATGAGTGAAGAGTACATAAGGTCAGTGGCAGACCTTTTGGTGATCAAGGGAAGACCCTTGCATACGGTGGCTGGGACCTATATCGTTTCGGATACAACACGAGCTGGGTTTGATAAACTCGATTTTGGATGGGGAAACCCGGTATATGGTGGCATTGCCGGAGCCATTTCTTTGATTAGCTTTTACATTCCATTCAAAAACTCTAAAGCAGAGGATGGGATTGTGGTACCAATATGCTTGCCACCGCCAGTCATGGAGAGGTTCCAGCATGAGCTTCACAAAATGACTCAGCTGGGAGGTGTGGAAGATTCATCATATGAATGATAATTACCATATATGGTGCTAGCTAGAAAATCAGCAACAATGAATGATAATTATAATATAATGCTTTGTGTATGTGTACCGTCTGATGTAGGGATTTAAATTTCAGATTGTCCTTATTTTATGGAGGAAGAAAATATAAATAAATTTCTTTTAATTTCCAGAAGAAAAAAAATAGAAATCAATGAGGTATGATTTTTGTAAATTATCAATATTGTATCAAAAACCTAGTTGTACTCATTGATGGTGTCCCAGTTCTTGGTCAGGCTTAAAGAATATTATAGACTGATTATAGATAGCGAAATTAATACTAGTATCTTGTTTATTAATATGAATTTACTTAATAAGTTTTGGTAGCAACTCTTAATGAATTAGGTGGCATATAAAGTATTGATATTATATATATGGGATTGATCTCTACTAACAGTTGATCGTAGTTGCAGTCTCCATTAGAAGACTAGCTCCTATATTTGTTGATTTATATATATTTGTATGCACATATATGGTTATGATTAGGGTAAAATTTATATTAAGTTTTACAACAAAAGCCTATTCGTAATGCCATTCATTATCTGTATTAATTCCTTAATATTTCACCTTGCTAGCTTCTTCATTTGTTATATTTCGCTGTCTCTATTCCAACTGGACCACAAATAATCCTAAATGGAGACAAACATTTACTACTATGTATTTGTTTCTGGAGACGTGTTCTTCTAACCGCCATACATGCATACATATATATATATATGTACACACACACATACGAATAATGAAGAGAGAAGATCTCCTAATATATGGATGAGGTTCCAGTCCAACAGTGTTCATTTTCTTCCATTTTAGTAAATGAACAATATTACTAAATAGGGTAAAAATCTGTATTAGTTTTATATACAATTTTTTTGTGTATATATATACACTGTTCGCAATTATGGATTCTACTTCCCTCTCTTATTTTCAGCAACCCATTTCAAATTAAATCCCGCCCATCTTTCTTCTCTCCCAAAATATCAATCAATTCAGCCTTTGTTCTCCCCATTATTCTCCCTAAATAGAAAAAACCTTTATTCTCTCCTAAAATTTGCATGCTTCAATTTGTTTCCAAATAGAAGTAATATTTCTTCTTTTCCAAAATATTTAGATTTTAATTTCTTTCCAAATAGAAGCAGAACTCTTTTTTTTCTTATAGTAGGTCTCCTTCCCTTTCTTCGTGTACTAGGTCATTTTATTCCAAATTAACAAAGCAACATCTAAACAAAGCGCGCAACATCTAAATCGACCAACATCGGCCAGGAAATAAACATATTTTGATTTGTTACCAAAACGAATCACATATCTATTTCTCCATTCCTTTGTTTCCGTAAATTTTTCCTTCCCTTTATTTGTATACTAGGTCATTTTATTCCAAATTTACATAACAACATCGGAACAGAGCAACATCTAGACTGGTATGTTTTTTTTGTTTAATTATTTGTGTACTGCCTAACATACGAAGCAGTTTTGTAATTTAAGTTAAATATAAGTTGTATGTAACATCCCAACATAATCCTAATGGATTATTTGTACATAATAATATCCCATCAATTTGTAATTTAAGTCAATAGAAGTTGTATGTAGTAACATCCTAACATAATCCTACTTTATGATAGTCATTGATTTTAATCAAAGAAACACCATAATCTTACTGGATGATAGTCATTGACTTTAATCGGAGAAACACTAGTTTAAATTATAATCACCTTAATCGTACTGGATTATAGTCGTTCACTCTAATCGGAGAAACACTAATTCAAATTATAATTTAGTTAACTTCTTAAGCAATACATAGTTTGTATCCCAAGCAAAGTAGTGCGTACTTTATTTCATGCTTATGTTATACGTAAAATCCCAACAAAATTCTACTAAATAGAGTAATTGCAGTACGTAATTGAGTAGGAGAAGGATCAGGAACAAACAAGAAGAGATAGAGAGAAGAAAACCAACACAGACCAAGCTTCGATCTTCTTCAATTCTAGAGCAACAAATTATGAATCAATAAACCAACAATTTTTAGACAAAGCGAAGAGAATTGACTATTATCACAAGAATTCAACTTAAACCACGTAAACAATATGAATTTGGAATGAACCAACAATTATTTAGACAAATGAAACAAATTTGATGATAATAAAAAGAATTTCACTGAACCTTCAAAATAAAATACAAGAATCAAGGAGAGGGAGGAAGACGACCTATAATATAAAATTGAGAGTTAGAAAAAATTTAATGATAGTCAAATGAATTTTACTCAAACCCTAAAATAAAGGAGGAAGATAAATAATAATAAACCGAACCCACATTCTCTATTAAAATAACTTATACCACATTTTGGAATTAATGTTTAAAGTTTTTATGTATATGGAATACAACTTAAATAGGTGTACTGGTGAAAAATTAGTTACTCAGTTTTTAATTGATGTGGCACTTTCACAGCCACTTATTTCAAAATGGAGAAAACCCGTTAATGTGAGACTGAAGGTGATTTTGGACCGTTTGGGTCAGCTCTTAATGCATCCACAAGAGTTCTTCTAGCTAACCCTAGTCTTTTAATCGAAGTGTTACTCCTCAGACACCACCTTATAAATAAGGTTTCATGTTCACATAAAAAATAAAAAATAAAAAACCATTAAGGTCAAGAGTGAATCTCCTTTCTTAAATTTTCCTTTCTACAAACACAAATCCTTTACGCATGATCAGTGATGTTGTATTTGGGAGTATGGTGCTTTGAATTTAAAATTAGAGAAAATTTATTTCATAGTTTTAATTAAATTTTTTGAGATTTTAATTCCAATCAAACTGTCAATTCAATGCTCCCAAACATAACACTAGTATAATATATGAAAGAATAAAATGTTTATAATGGATTTAGTTTTGGTCTGATTCTTCTATTTATAAATCACGAACATAACAGAGTGTAATATGTGAATGAATGAAATGCTTGTAATAGATTTGACTATCATCTGATTCTTTTATTTATAAATCCACGAAGTTTTGCGCCCTTTTTACAAATAAGGGAAAGAAAGCCTCAACCAGAACCACATTTCTTTTGCGTGCTGATGTAGCTAACTTTGTGCGAGTCAAATACGGTGAAAGACATGGAGAGTGTCAATGATATTTATTTTGGCCAAACAACATTACATAGTAGGGATGTTACAATACCGCAAAATGGAAGTTAACAGAGATGACATTTACCATGTAAGTTTTTAAGAGGAGTGCTAATTGCAGTTGCGCAAGTGACAGTTCTTTCACAATCACTGTTGGTTATTTTCAAATGCATTAATTATTTGAGTTTCTATTTTTATAGGACTCTACAAACATTAATTTTTTAGACAAAAATACCCTTTTAAATTATATAAGTTTTATTCTTCTCTCCTCTTTTAATCAATCCATATGGGATGTGCGCGTCTGTCAGTCGGGGGAAGCGCACATTAACTTAAAATAATAAAGATCAATAAACAATAAACAATAAAGATCAAAAAATTAATAAGGTGGTGTATAACCGACTAGAATATAATAACAAGTAAATTAACTGAAATAAAACTGAATATAATTACAATAAAATTTACAAATAACTGGAAGATTACTGATAGAATGTTATATATAGCATATTGGATATCTTACAACGGAATATATGAATAGAAACTAAATATTACAAGTGAATATGAAAATTGAAGCCTGAATTCGCTCTGAAACAAAGCCTACTTCATAATGGGATTAGCCACTGCTTTTATAACCGAGTTTCTATCCCGTTAGGAGATTCTTTAGAGCAATTTTCGGCTTTGCAAAAGTAACTTTTGGCTTTTGTTACTGCTTTTCACTATTTATAAATAGTGAGTTACTGTAGATGAATAGTAACTTATCGGGAACTGTGGAAATAGTGATTTTTGCCGACAATTTACTGTAGCAAATGTAACTGTAGCAAGTACTATAGCAATGCTGACTATTTTGTGACTGTAGTAAATAGTGATTGTGACTTTTTAATTGAATAGATTTTTTTCAACTGAATGGATCATCTTCATAAGGATTCTGACTATCTTGAAATACAGAATCATCATATAAATTGATCAGGTGATTAGAATCAGCAGCAGAAGACGCATTATCTGCTTCTTCGTCTTCCTGGGATAACTCATAAATGCGATCAGTTAAGGAAGCTGCCATTCTCTTGAGTTCCTCTACTTCCGATTTGGGAGTAGATTTTCTCGACTTTGATGTAGTTGCAGAGGAGGACTGTTTTGGTTGATTAACTTGTCGCGCTAGTGGAGCAGTTGTGACTGGAGTTGAGGATTGTTTTGGGAATTCTTTTTCTAAGTAACCAAGAATTCTGTCAATTTGGAAGGCATCCCACCATTTGACATAGTGCCTGAGAATAACCATGTTGTCTTGTATATCGTATTGCCATTTGAATATCCAGGGAACTTTGTATTTGTAGGAAAATAGGAAAAGAATAGGGAACTGGGAGTTCTGTCTGTTAACCTTGTAGACAGTGTGAAAGTACATGATCTATTCACTAAGGGTTGAATGTATGATTTCTGGAATGGAGCCAAACATGGACCACTATTTAATAAACCAAGTAGGGATCGGGTTTTTGTAACTAAAGTTGTTATCGAAACGAAGAAACCATGAATGAGTGAATGACTCATTTTGGTGTAATAGGATAAAGCACCAAGCAGTAGTATAATCATGATAATTAAAATGACAATCATGATCAGGTAATGGTTCTTCTAAGGACATAATCCTTTGGATTTAGAGAGAATGGTTCAGGTGCATTTAAGAAAAGTCACATCCCTACCAAAGCAAGACCCATCCAGATGAGTCCTGAAGTGACAGAATTCTGTAAAAAAGAAATTGATGATCTTTTACATAAAAAGATTATTAAGAAAAGCAAGTCACCTTGGTCTTGTCCAGCCTTCTATGTTCAGAAAAACTCTGAAATAGAAAGAAGAGTTCCTCGTTTAGTCATTGATTATAAACCTCTTAATAAGGTCTTAGAATGGATAAGGTATTCTATTCCTAATAAGAAAGACCTTATTAGTCGTCTTAGTCATGCAGTTATCTTTTCCAAATTCGATATGAAGTCCGGATTTTGGCAAATCCGTCTCAGTAAAACAGATAGGTATAAAACTGCCTTTACCACACCCTTTGGTCACTATGAGTGGAAAGTCATGCCCTTTGGTTTAAAAAATGCCCCCAGTGAGTTCCAAAATATCATGAATGATATTTTTAATCCCTACAGTCATTTCTCCATAGTTTACATAGATGATATTCTCCTTTTTTCCAAAGCACTTGATGAACACTGGAAACATTTAAAAACGTTTTGTCTCAGTTATTCAGGAAAAATGGTCTTGTAGTTTTTGCTTCCAAAATCAAGTTATTCCAAACCAAAATTTGGTTTTTTGGTTATCATATTCATCAAGGACAAATTTGCCCTATTGACAGGTCAATCCAGTTTGCTGATAAATTTTTAGATGAAATTCTTGATAAGTCACAGCTCCAGAGATTCTTAGGATCCTTTAATTACATTGCTGATTTCTACAAAGATCTCCGCAAGCAATGTAAACCCCTGTTTTGATCGTCTTCAAAGTAATCCTCCTCCATGGACATCAGTCCATACTTAGATAGTCAAATCCATTAAACAATATGTTAAGTCTTTGCCTTGCCTTGGCAAACCCACTACTGATTCATTCAAAATTATTGAAACTGATGCCTCTGATATTGGATATGGTGGCATCCTCAAACAACGAGTCAGTCCAAATACACCTGAACAATTAGTTCGTTTTCATTCTGGTATTTGGACAAAAGCACAAAGTAACTATAATACTATTAAGAAAGAAATTTTATCTATTGTATTATGTATTTTAGTAAATTTCAATATGATATTTTAAATCAAAAGTTTTTAGTCAAAGTTGATTGTCAAAGTGCAAAATATGTTTTAGAAAAAGATGTTGAAAATATTGCTTCTAAACAGATTTTTGCCCGATGGCAAGCTATATTAAGTATATTTGATTTTGATATAAAATATATCAAAGGTAATGACAATTCTATTCCAGATTTTCTTACCAGAGAATTCTTGCAAAAATCTGATGGCAAACCGACAGCCTCCCCAAGGGCCTGAACTAGTCAAACCATTTGATATTTGTTCTGGCAAAGCCCCAGTTACCAGATCACAAACAAACTCACAATCTGCTCTCGCAGTAATCAATCAATTTCAACCACTTACCCCCCAACCAACTTTCAAGTCCGCCTTAGTCGACCCGACACCAAACCCATTCCAAGTCCAAAGGCAATCCCGACCCCAGTCACAGATTCAAAAATCCAATACCACAAAGTCATCTAGTCCCTATGTGGAAAAACATCCACCTATTTCCTTGTTTCACATTGAGCCCCACCTTAGTCATATTAAAAATCCAATTGAATTGGCCCGCTTTTATTTCCCCAGTAACCTTCACTATTCACCTAACCATCCTCATAAAACTCTTAAGTTTTATAGAGACATTATGTATCAAACAATCTCAGTTACCATTAAGTCAATTTATGACAAACATGATTTCAAAAAAGTCATCTACCACTCCCTATACATCCAACGGTTTGTCTCCATGGATGAATGGGCAGTCATCCCTCTTTACCCCAACCCCTAAACTGACCATGATATTCCATTCACATATTATGATTATATGACTACATGGTCTAACATCCTATTATACCAGAATGAGTCCTTTAACCATTCTTGGTACATCAATTTTGATACCAATTTCAATAGTTCGATTCCATCTTGGTTCTTATCATGGTGGACCAAACATGGTTCCATTCCTGACCTACTCCTGCTTTTCCTTGCAGACCAAGTCAGATATTTTCACATAGTTTATAAAGTCAACAAACAACATTCACAATTTCCAATCCTCTTGCTATTCTGCAAAAAATACAAAGTTCCCTGGATATTCAAATGGCAATATGATATCTAAGATAACATGCTCATCAGGCGTCTCTATGTCAAATGGTGGGATGCCTTCAAAATTGAACGAATCATTAGGTATGTCAAAGATGACATCCCAACATAGTCCTCCAACCAAGTTACAGCATAAGATGCTTCACCTGCAAAGCCAATTACAGCTCAAGTTACCCAATTAGCAAATCTAAAATAGTTATCCTCTACAACTACTTCCAAGTCCAGAAAATCTACTCCCAAATCGGAGATAGATAAGCTTAAAAAAATGGCAACATTCCTAGTTGACAAAATTCAAGATTTATCACAAATCGAAGAAGAAGATGAAGCAGATGATGCTTGCTCTGCTGCTGAATCCAGTCACCCACATGATCCATATTATAATCTCCAAGATGCCCAGAATCCATTTGAATTCTAGGCCATGAAAAGTCTAAGTCACTATTTGCTACAGTCACAAATAGTCAACATTGCTACAGTATTTGCTACAGTTGCATTACTACAGTAACTGTCGCAGAAATCACTATTTCTACAGTCCCCGACAAGTCACTATTCCTCTACAGTAACTTACTATTCATGAATAGTAAAAATTAGTCAGAAAAGTCAAAAGTAACTTTTTGAAAGCCGAAAATTGCGCCGCATGTGTCTCCAATAGTGCAGAAGCTCGGTTATAAAAGCAGTGGCCAGTCCCATTGTAATTCAGGTTTCGTTTCAGAGAGAATTCAGGCTTCAGCTTTCGTATCAATTTTCATTCTATAATACTTGAGTTTTGATTTACTCTTCCTTTGTTGTAATACATCCAATATGCTGTATTCAACCTTCTACCAGTAACATATCAGTTTGTAAGTTATTTTCAGTTCTATTTTCATTGTAATTATCTTTCATTAATATCAGTTATTTTCAGTCAATTTATTGTATTGTATTATATTATATATTGGTCGGTTATACACCACCTTATTAATTTATTAATCTATTCTAATTTTAAGTTATTTATTAGCAGATTATCTAATAATACTTAAGTTACCATGATATTATAAGGTAATTTGAAACATGATACGTATATAATTTATGTATATCCTTATTAAATAAATAAATTATATACATCCCATTATTTAGTAACAGATTATCTTATAATACTTAAGTTACCATAATGTTATAAGGTAACCTAAAACATAATACGTATATAATTTATGTATATCCTTATTAAATAAATAAATTATATACATCTTATTACCATATTAACCAATAATACTTAAGTTAGCATAATATTATAAGGTAACCTAAAACATAATACGTATCAAATCTATGTATATTTTTATTATTTAAATATAAAATATATACATCAGATTAAATATTACTGTCCAAGTTACCATAAAAGTAATTAATAAATTACTTTCCCTTTTATATATATTAAAAAGGTAAGTAAAAATATGTTACGTATATAATTTATGCATATCATTATTAAATAAATAAATTATTCACATTCTATTATTTATTAATGGATTATCCAATAATACTTAAGTTAGCATAATATTATAAAGTAACTTAAAAGATAACACTTATCAAATCTATGTATATTTTTATTATTTAAATATAAAACATATACATAAGTTTAAATATTACTACTTAAGTTACCATAAAAGTAATTAATAAATTAATTTCCCTTTTATATATGTATATAATATATATCTATATATATACATACACACCTACCCTGGGTAATAATCCATACCCATCCAACCTCCTATCTAAGTAGTCCATGTGACCTAATTGGTTGGCTCAATACTACTAACCAAAACCATAAAAGAAAAATAAAAGAAAATAATAAAAGAAAATAAAATATTTAATTTATAATTAATCAAAGCACCATTTAAACACATAATCTAATTAAACAATTAACACATAGACAAATACAAATAACACGTAGTCATATAATAAAATAATCAAGTAATACCTAATTCAATTAAAAACATAAGCAATTAGTCTAGTAATCAATTAAGTAATTAAAAATACAATTAAAACAAATAAATAAATACCTAGACTATCATTTTAAAATTAGGAGCATTACAACCTTGTGGGCGGGTGTATCGTGGGCGGGTGCGAGAGAGACTGACAGGCTACCACACTGGCGAGCTACGGCTGTACAAGTCCCACACCGCTTGGGTAGAGGAAATGTGAAGTGCTTATATGTAAATGTGTCATCTCCAATTGGTATGAGGCTTTTTGAGGTAAAGCCCAAGAGTAAAACCGTGCGAGCTCAGGCCCAAAGCGGACAATATCATATCATGTGGTGGAGTGAGTCGTTACATTTTGTTTTTGATGGTTTTTCAGGCTGAGCACGAAACAATTCTTGAAACAGAGAAATTTCAGATTCTGCACTCACATGGATCGAATACAAATCAATGACTTTTACTACTCATGTCAGTTCTACAATTCTCTCTTCTGATTCAAAAGGGCATTGTCTTTTCTTCCTAACTTCTTGTTACGTGGACATAACATGTTATTAACGAAATTCTTAGGCTAGCAAATATTGCTCCAGGGTTTTAAAGAAGAACATTGAAAGATATCAAAGTAAATGGTATAATTAAATTTAGTTCAATAGCTTTATTTTGTAATTAAATATTATATGTCATTAATTTTATATGATTTTAAGCATTGGATATAACTGCTTTCCAAGTACGTTATACAATTCCAGCAGGTTGGACCATTATGGTTAGAACTCATGCTCTTCAACTAGATCCTAACACATTTAAGGATCCACTTGCATTTGATTCGTGGCATTGGAAGGTGCATAATCTAATCTGAAGCTTAATTGGTTTCGTATATCAATATTGTTAACAGATGTTTACTGGCATTTGATACACATCCATGTATTTCTTTTCATTCATGGATGTTGTATGAAAATAGGACCTCGACTCAATAGTTATATCCAATAATTTTATGCCTTTTGGAGGAGGGATGAGATGATGCGCAGGTGCAGAGTACAGTAAAGCGTTCATGGCCACATTCCTCCATGTTTTAAAAACACCACCAAATATAAGTATTTTTTTTTTCATCGCTATATATATATATATATATATGCTAGAGAAGGGCAATGTTTACACCCAAGTTTGTTCATAGCTTTTATTTATGGGGTTTTTCAATAGTTGGACCAAAATCAAGGGAGGAGACATGGTTTGGGCTCCTACTATAGGGTTTGGAGATGGCATTCAAATAAAGGTTTCAGAAAAAGCATGATTAAGCGTATCTCTATTTGAAATAATGTGATCCGTCATCTGTTAATCACTAGAATTTTATGGCTTTGTTTTCCTTTTTATTTATTTCTTTTTCTTATTATGTGAAAAAAAAAAATGCATAAAACTGTTCTCCTCAATGTTTTAGAGCAATGAAAACTAGTTGGTCATAGTGTGGTGATACACAAAATGTAATGAAATTATTATGGGTGTGTTTGTATCACATTTTTAGACTACATTTTTTTCATTCTGACAAGCTTAATTGTTGTTAGGGATTTTTGATATTTTTTTTTATATAATCTCAGTTTTAAGTATATTCACATAATCATATCAAAGTGTAATTTTACCATAATATATATATAGTATAAATAAAACAATTTATTAAACTAACAGGCCAATAAAATTATATAAAATCAATAAGAGAAAAATAAAGAAACTTCTGCCTGTATGATGGAGAGGCACTGGTGCGACCGAGCGTGTGCACAAAATAATGCACAACACTCTAGGTTTAGAAAAGAATGTCAAGTGGGCACCATATTTTAAAATTTATAAAACCACTA
>JAOTQH010181571.1:0-14801 GCA_025631255.1 Cornus kousa
AATCTGTTTTCCAAGAATGGAAGATTTTTCAGTCCTGAATATGTTCTTGAACCAAAGGGCTCCACTAGAACAGGACAACTATGAAGAAAAAAACCATGATATTTCTCATCAGGTTCCATCTGGAGCTCTGGCTGAAAATTTTGCAGTCCACCATCCAATTCTGTTTCTGCATTAACCAAAGCCTTGGAGTCAGGTCCAGAGATCTCACAACCATCGGCAGCATTGTAACTTAATGCAGGAGAGTTGTCCCAAATAATTTTGTCTTCCCAATCTTGCAGATCAAGAGGGTAAAATTTTGGACACAAAGATGAGATCCACTCGGCAGACCCATCTGACGTTATATCCCGTCTCATTGGCTCCGCACTAAGACAAGAATCTTTCCTTTGCTCATCATCTTGTAGATCAATAGCAGAAGCCCCTGGAACAACCCCAAATATCCCTGATTCTAATTCGCCGTCCATTAGTGCTGAAATATCATCTTGAGATACATGTGCCTGTCTCAAAAAAGAAAAACCTTGGCAAGTGCCCTTCAAAAAATCTTCTTCGTCCTCTTCAACATTATTATAAATATCCATGGATTTATATTTCTCTGCAAGAATAAAAAAGTATTACTGGAACATTCAGAAGTGCAGAATTGCACTTACGGTTATGGAAAGCTTTAGACAGAAAATGCAACTCTAAAAGATTCAGAAAATGCAACTCTAAAGGTTTCCAAAAAATTTAACTCTAAAAGTTATACAATAAAATTCAAAGTTGAACTTTCATCATTTCATTGCTAGAGGAGGAAAATCTAAGTCAGGAAAAAAGTCCCCGTGTGCCATTGCGACTACATACCTCTAGGAATTGAATACCTACGGTCCTTCTTCTCCCCTTTCTTTGATGGTTCATGAATACCAAAAATATCAGAAAACCGTAATATGACCTCACCATCTTCTATACACAGAACAGGCAGTGGTGTTGAATTTTTATCATCAAGAGGCTCCTCCTGAAAAATCACATAAGATAACCGCAGAGCATAAATGAAAATGAATAAATAATGAGGCCAATAGAGCAAACTAGAAGGCAGCATAAAATGATGCATTTGAAAGCGGTGAAAGATTGAGATGATATGTTATATCAACATTGGGAGATAGTAATGCAGTTAATTTTCTACTGCAGACTTTCAACTTATAGTAACAGGAACAAAAAGAGCTGAATAAAAAACATGTTGGCATTCTTGACTGCAGAAAAAAATCAACTCCAAGGATTATCTTTCTTAAACAGGGAAATAAATGGATATCATGAATCAAGAAAAATTGGTTGATAAATGACACTGGCCACATATATACATACATTATATATGTCGTAATTAATGGTTAGGGCAACATATTATGTGGCGCTGATTACATCACATCTACAGGATTATAGGCATACATAAAGATGATAATTCTCTAGAAGCATCAGAAATTTGATTTTTTTTTTTTTTTATTTAAACCAAAATTCGGAGTTATACCAAGAAAAGGTATGCACCATGAAAACAAAAGTAAATAAATAAGTAAATAAACTCCTCACACTCACCTAGACATAATCTTGATGAAAACAATTATTTCTAATACCTTACAAGTTCTGCAAGCTAATCACTAACTAAACCATGCCGTATGTTGATAAAAACAACTACAGCAGGATTCAGCATCATAACAGTAGCTAAGATATTCCACTACAACCAACATTAAGCAAAAGCCTAAAAGAAGGTACTCACATATTTGCAGAGATCTAAATTACTATAAATGAAAGGCAGAAGCACCTAAAGAGTTGGGGAAAAAGCAAAAGGAAAAAAAATCCAAAAGCAAAAACAATCTCCAAGTAAAACCAAAGTAAAATATAAAAAATAAAAAGTGTTTTCATGCAGATCACCTGAAAATCCGCCATATCAACAGCCAAATTTTCAGTTTCAAAAGAGCCAATAGGTAGATCATCCTCGGAAAACTTTTCCCCTTCAGAAATTTCAGTAAGAATATCACTCGGCTCACCTGAAAACAAAGAAACAAGTCAAATATTAAAATGGAAAGCTAGTAAACCAGTTTCATGATTAGATTTACGAATGTCCTAGTTCCAAAGAAAACATGATAGTTAATGCATTACATGAATAACTATTCTTAATAACACAACATGTAAATAAAACTACTGTTGACTACATGACTATAACTACACTCAATTATATTGATCTATCAGAAATTGATTCACTTCCATTTAAGATTTCACTCAACATTATGCAAAGAACGATAAAGAAAAAGGTAGAGAATTAAAAATATAACAATGCATTGAAATAAGTGAGATTAGTTTTCCTTGTTAAATAAGTGAGATTTGCTAAACTTTCTTGACTATATATAAAAATCTAGAAGGTAACATGAGCAATACCCCTTCTGCACCTATTTCCTTCCATGGAGGATTAAACTGTTCGGTGGACAAAAATTTGGATTCCTTTAAAAAAAATTGAATGAATAAATAAATAGCATCCAAAGTATCGTTATTTTACTGTTCAGGATCTCTGACAAATATATTCTCGAATTATATTTTTTTCAGGATCTTTTTGGGCACTAATGCAGTTTCTTTCCTGTTTTAGATATTCAAATGGAATCCACCAAACAGGTTCAAAAGAAATCATTAAAAAGCCTCGAACTGTGAATGAAAAGAGGGCCCGGTATGAGTTTAAAACAGCCATTTCAAACAGGCCAAAAACCCATGCTAACAACCACCCTTTCGGAATATATGAAGGAATTTATTTAGTGAAATATATATATATACATGTGAAGGAATCTCAACTAAAATATTCATATAAACATTACATGCATAAGATAGACCACAATCTTTTACTTATAAAAATGAAATAGGCCCCCTCAATTGAGTACCTAAATTCCTAAATCTGATATACTCGGTTGCAGTTTGGGCAATTGGGATTCAAAATAGAGCGCAGAAATAATCATTAAGCCGGTTAAACCTACTTCAAGTGTATAGATGTTAAATCAAAAAAGAGGACAATAAATATCCAGATTTAATTAAATTATCTGATGAACCATACAACAAAAGGAAATACAGTCAACTAATAAAAAACAGTCTAACAGATACTTTATATGGATTCCTTAGTAAACCTGATGAAGAAATATTTCCAACTTCAGCGTTTTTATCCACCAACTCACGTTCTTTATCAAATTCTTCATCATCATCGTCATAATTTTCATCATCATCGTCATAATTTTCATCATCAAAAACAGAAGCTGTATGCTCCATAGTAGCCACAGCAACTTCAGTGGAATAATAAACCTTTTTTGGCAACAAATAGTCCTCCTCAGTAGCAGCTTGACACTCTGGTCCCTCATACTGCTCATCGATATCTTCATAATCAACTGCATCTTCAGCTTTCTCATCATAATCTAGTGGCAGAAAACCCCATCCAACACGAAATCAGAACATTTGAGTAGACAAAGGTGATCAAGTACAATTGTGAGGTAGACTAAAAGTTTCATCTCATAATTGTGAAAGCAGTTATTTGGATACCAGGTTCAATAATAAATGTGCCCTACAAAATGAAGTACAGCAACAAAAAATACACAAGTACATAAAAATATAAATCTGAAGGGTACATTTACCTTACTGAAAAAAAGTGGGAAAAAAGGCCCAACGGGTATTTCTAAGTTTTAAAAGGGCTTGCAACAAGGGTGCCCTCAATCTATTCTATTTGGACCAGTGATTCCCAATAGGATACATATATGGAAAAAAATTCTTAAGTCATACACGGTACGGACATCTCGTGATCTGATAAGCTTCTTGCTACTAAAACAGCTTGGTGAAGATCATCAGATTAAAGATTTTAGGCTCATATGCAGTTTACGCCAATCGGAATTGCTATAATTACTCTATTTCTATTTAACAGCTGCACTTTGTGTGATGCAACCCAACCGAACAAAGCCCTGTCCCAACTATTTAGAATCAGGTATATAAAACATTTTTCACCATTTTGCTGCTCCATCAGGGTATGGTTCTCTCTTCAGTTAAACAACAGCGTTTATAGAACATTGTAAGAGAACAATTGATCTTCCAATTCATGTAGGCTTACATTTTGAATTAACATTAGGCCCTCATCTTTTGCATTAATTATGGCTGATCTGACAAAATATGCATAGTATGAAGTTCCATAGTGGATGTTATTTGTTGATGATATTAGAGGTACGGAGTGAAACTTTAAAATCGAGAAGGTTTAAAATAAATAAAACTAACGCTAAAATAATGTAACTTCAGTTAAACTAGAAATACAAGTGGGGATATGATGTACACCAATTGTCAAGAGATACCAAAAAAGAAACAGTTATGAAACTGATGCACTATTTTTATTCACAAAGAGAGGAAGATTGGAGATGATATTGCTCATAAAACTAAACGGGATGGTTTAAATGAGTGAAAGCTTCTAGCATGTCATATGATAAACATTGAACTCTAAAATTGAAAGCCAATTTTTATAGAAGTGTTACTAGACCAGTATTATTAAGGTACGGAATGTTGGCAAGCTAAGAAATGTGTTAATAAAGTGAGTAGGGACTTTTTGGGTGGTGTTCATCAGCTTAGCATTAGTTTGCACATTCTCCCTTATTGCTCACATATGCAACACGTTAGTAAATGCACTATCAAATATATTTCTTGAACCCTAATGCTTCTGCATGTACATATACTTTCTTAAAAGAAGTCCAATCTTTTCAACATTAGCACGTATTCAGTTTTGACGGCACAATAATGATATAAAAAATTGTTGTAGTCAATCAAGTAGTAATCTTCTATAGGTATTCTTCGAAAGGGTGTCTATAGTGAATATATGATATATGAAACCAGTAAGAGATTTCCACTCAATTGAAATTAGTTAACAAACTTATAAAGAGAATCTTTAATTTTAATCCTGGTCTCTGTATCATTCCAATTTAATTGCTCTCCGATGGAACTTTTGACTAAAGCAAATGGCCTTAAATAGAATGGAAACATGGGATTCATGTAGCCAACCACAAGATTGGGAAAAGGCTTGGTGGCGGTGGTTGTTGTCTCTGGTGGAACTTAATCCCATTCTATTTTCAAACCAAACAGCATATACTCAACATCAATACAGCAATGTAACCAGAGAACTAGTTCCTCTAAAGATTTTGCTTCTTCCACAAAATTAGTGTTAAAAACCACAGAAGTGAGAGACCATGGTGCTGACAGCGGATATACTGTCTCATCCTTCAAAAGTAAACAATTGGAAGTAACATACTGCATTTTTTTAAAAAATGCTGCTTGTGATTCTAGATACAAATATAGCATAGCAAATATACTAAAAACCACCAAGTCCTACTCAAAATTTTAAAGCTAAAACAAAGTCATCTGATAAATAAATAAAGATACCAACTGAATATCAAAATCTGCATGAGATAATTTTTCCTGGCATACATCACCTTGTTCAGCAGCATCAACAGATGTTTGCGGTGATTTCGCTGACAGCTGATAGTCGAACAAGACCATTAGTATTAAAAAATAAAATAACATAATGCTTAGATACTAATATACCACCAGCACACCCTCATACACAACACTAACTATAGGCCAACAGCATCTTGAGTAGCCTTCTTAAAAGATTATCAATTACTACGGAGCTAGAATACATGATTGGGATTTCCATACATCTATATCAGTCAGAGACGGACCAAGCTTGTCAGCCAGCGCAGAAAGATGCTCCTTTGCATCCTGAGAATCATAATTGTACTTTTAGCATAACTGTCAATTATCAACCAAGTAAATGATTAACATATATTAAGTCAGGTCAACAAAAAAAAATGAAAGCACAAAATAAATAAATTCCATATCTCAACAGAAATTTAGCAAAGTAAAGAGTTAAACCAAAAGATAGTGATGCAAGCGTGAAAGTCAAAAAAAGAATGTCTGGGACCAATGGAAGGCCAACCCTTTTCAGTTGTAATCTTTGCAAATTTTTCATCAAATCTTCTTCGAAGTAATACAACCAGAAAGCGCAATATGCAATTACAGTGATGAACCAGCATACTAAGTCTGTTTAAATGCCATAATAAACAACTTGGAAAACCGAGAGCTGATAGCATATCCTAGTTGTTGTTTTTTAATCTGAAAATTCAAAAAATGGTTTCATTACCATATTAGTTACATCGTGTTTTTAAATAAAATGGCTGGTGGGCATAAACTTGACAACATTGTACTAGGAAACACACTGCGAGGTGATTCAAATGGTAGGTAAAATATAGAAACGAAGTTGTATATCAGTGAAGATGCTGAATTCAAATGGTAGGTAAAATATAGAAATGAAGTTGTATATCAGTGAAGATGCTGAAAGCGACACACCTCCATTTAGAATTAAACCACATGGACTTGTACAAAAGAGCTATGCGGTGGACTCCAACACTTCTTTAAGCACTCTTTAACATGCACTGACTAATAATACACATCCAAAACGTGAACATAATTTCTTCTCATCCAAGGTAACAAACAAATCCAACATGCTGCAGGCATTGCATAATGGGGACATTTACCAACACAGAGCACAGTTGTGCTAAAACATCCAGTGAGACTATAAAACAAAGTTAAAGAATGACCCTTTTTCAGAAAAGCAGTCAGTTACAATGCGGAATATGTTAGTGAAGAAAGGGAGATAACAAACAAAGAGAAGAGGATTCATCATAATTAAGTATGCACGTGAACACAGAGATACACATAATAATAGACACAAAACTTTACATGCACATCTCGCACGTTGTCACTGAATCTCCATATCAAATTTTTAACAATTGTATTTATATACACATAATATACATATATACATACATATGCATATCACATGCACAGAGCTGAACTCCATTTGTCCCAAATTTTTGGCCATTAGAGGATTTATATACACATAATATACATAGATACATATATGCATATCATATGCGCAGTGCTGAACTCCATTTGTCTCAAATTTTTGGGTGGGGGGAAAGGAAAGGAAAATAACCAACTTTTTAAGGTAACAATTGCATGTATATACATATAATATACATACATACATATGCATATCACACGTGCAGAACTGAACTCCATCTGCCCAATTTTTTGGACCAGGGTGGGGTGGGGAGGTAAATTCAGTTGCTGCATTAGACTCTCGACGCATAATTTTTCAAAAGTACCCCTACTTTCACCCAAACCAATGTATTTACATTTCACTAACAAAGGGAAGGTAAATTCAGTTACTGCATTACGCTCAGTGAATAAATTTTTCAAAAGTACCCATACTTCCACCCGAACCAATGTATTTACATTTCACTAACAGAGGGTAACTTAGTAAAGTCATAAAAGTCAATGTATTGACTTTTCGGAGTAGATAATAATTGTGGGACAAAGACAACTATCAAGGAACATCAGAAAAAAGGAAAAAGGTACCAAAACATCAGGACAGAGGGATTGTATGTTGTTTTATACCAGATTCGTTTGTGCAGTATAAACCTCCAAGATGGAGAGAGAGACTCTAGCCAGAAACAAAATTATTGCCACAAAACAACAGCAACTTCTCTTGGTTAGTTGCAGGAGTAGTTGCCCCTTTGAAACTAAGGATCCACTTATGTCGACACAAAACATTTTCGCCATAGAACATTTTTATTTAAAACCTTTCAAAAGTAAAACGAATTCTTTATCTAATTTCCGGTGTTATGGCTCAATTCCTGAAAATATTTTCCAAAAAGAATATAATAATAAATCCCCAAAAGTTAATGGATGATTACCAATCAAATGTACCCGAAATCACCAATTCCAGAGTAATTAAGGTCAGCCACTTTTGTTTTAAATCACCACATCGGGTGAGCCCACGGTTGCCTAAGCCCAACACAGACGGCAGTAAGCTACTACGTCTACATCAACATCACTCCATCTTATTCCATATCAACTTCCCCCTCTTCCTGTCTCTCTCACTCACTCTCACCTCCATCAGTGTCAAAAGTCTCTCTACAAACACTGACCCTGTCCTTTACCTCTAATCCTGCACCCCTCCATACGTATCCTACACACCCCTATACCACCTCCATTCCCCTCCATTTGCCAGTGCTTCAGGATCTGATTGCCCATGCTCACCCTCACACAATGAGTAAAGGGACATTGATGACATGACATAGAAGCTCCTCCTTTCCTACACGTGTGGCCATCTGAATCTTCACGAGCTCCAACGTCATTGTACATCCTACACCACAAGCTCTACAATGGTCCACCCCTAAATCTCTCAACATGATTCACATGGCCTTCTGCTCCATCCTCGCCTTCTGCGAAGAGTCCTTGCCCCCTTCGAGCCCATCTCCATGTCTCGTGACTTCTACCTCTCCTCCGTCATCTATCTACACCATCAGGGATGTGTCTACCATCTCAATTTTGTGAAATTCATTACAAATTTTTTCTGTATTTAGAATTGAATTGAAAAGACCATCGACTCCAGTGAAATGAAAACAACGTTGGATCTGTTAAGTCATTTTTGTTACAAATGTTTAAAATATTTTACAAATAAAATATTTAAACCAGTTTTAAGAGTTACCGAACACCATAAAGTAGAAAAATAATGCTCGGACGTCAAAACAAAGATAGCGTAAGTATGAAAACATCCAACCCCCATCTAAAAGCAGCATTCTTTTCTAGGTGGAAAGTACCAACAATAAATTATTGAATATCCAACCCAATCAATTTATGCATTGGTATTTGTCAATTATATGTTGTTCTTTCTCACATTCCCCTAAACCATATTGTTGAGAATCATACAGAATTGAAGTTTTTTTGAACGATATTGAATCGAGAGAATCAGTAATTGGAGGATGATGTAATACATGTGGTATCAAGGGGGTGACAGGGACATAGCATGCAAAGGGACCTCATTGCATTTCTTTATTCTACTTTTTAAAAAATAAAATAAATAATAATAAAAAGTAGGAATCACAATAGGAAACAAGCCAGAAGCAGGAGTGCAATATAGATGCCTCAATTCATTCCATAGAGGTCAATATCAGAGAATTATAGAGATTGGAGATCCATCGTGCAATTATATCATATTATAGGCTAGCTATGTCTCCTCTCATACACTTCTTCAAAAGTTCAAATTGTTTATATGAACATCTAATAGATGTTCTTAAAACCATTTTTAATACACAATGTTGAGAGTAACTTCTCAATAACAACAGCAAAACATTACCAAATGATTTAAAATTAGATAACAGAAAATGTCCTCCTCTCCGACAGCAAACCAACAACAAAATATTCATTGAAGCCAACAAGAAGACCACGTAAGATTTTCTTTACGTGTTCTGTTGCCATTGGAAGTATCCTCGCTCCCGACAACCTCATGTCAGATTGTGGTGAACTGGAGTGGCATGTGTAAGAAGTCGGGAGAATCCGTGAACCATCTTCTGCTTCATTGCCCTACGGCTCGGGATGTTTGATCTATGTTCTTCGTCGCATTTGGTTTGGTCTGAGTGTTTCCAGAAGCCACAGTGAAGATGTCACAAACTTGGAAGGATGTACGGTGGAGAATCGAGTCCGAGATGCTTGGAGGGATGCTTGGAGGGCTACTCCCCTTTGTTTACGGTGGGGTCTGTGGCACAAGAGAAATAGGAGATCCTTTGATGGTGAGAAGTCTCCTAGTCTCTGAAATACAATATACTGCCTTCTTTATTTTTTTGGGTCAATGGGCGGTATTGTAAATCTATGGATCTTCTTTTGGATTTTGTGGATAGATTAAAATTATAGCGTCAATGTGGGCGGCTTTTGTATTCCTTTGGGAGCGCTCCCCTCTAGAGCTCCTTTAATGAAATCATACTTATCAACAAAAATAAAAAAATAAAGAGGAAAAAAAAAAGATAATGATGATGAGCAGCCAAGATAAACGATAAACGCATGCCACCTTTCTTTCGTTGACCCATCAACCTCTTCATATTACTCTGGGAAATTGTGTTGATGATTTCCCAGTTAATTGAAGGCTTTGTGGTTGCATGGATTTCCTCAAATCATTTTGTTGAAGCCTTCTCAGATGATTTCATTATCATTCACTCATTTTGTTGACTAGCATAACAATCTTCAGGTGTTCACAGTGTCCCGGCATCAAATTTTGGAAGTCCTAGTGTTGTAGGCATGGCCCATAGTCGATCAGCTCAGAAATAATTGATGCATGCCTTCTACCAATTTTTTTTTTTTAAGTATCATAAAGTACTCAACCGGGGAGTGCATACAAAAGGGCCAAATAGGGCCCCTAACCTCTCGACATATCCACATAATCCACCAACTCCCATATTGATTTACAATTTCTCCCCCAAATCCTAAAAAAAAAAATGGAACTAAGAAATGAAAACTTTAAGAACCCAAATAGGGGTCTCCTCTCCATCAAAGGGATCACTTATTTCTCTCCCTCCACAAGATACACCATACAACCTCTCCAAGCCTCGAGCAAGCTCATTGTGGAAAGAGGCATGACCCAGTGAACCCCAAACAAACTCAACATATCCCGGCAATCCAGAGCCACTGCACAGAGAAGAAGAAGAAGATTCATCAACTTCTCGTCTCTCTTGCACATGTAGCATTAGTTAATAATAATGTCTCCTCCTCATATTTTCTATCGTCAAGAACTGTTGTCCAAGCAAAAAAAAAAAAGAGAGCAGGCCTGTTCCAAAAGGTTTAATTTTCCATGTGAAGGCCATACAGCTTCTACAAATTACATAGTTACAGCAACTAGCTGCTAAAAACTAATATTAACTCTCTAATAAATACCTTTTCTAATACTAATATTATCCTATTAGTTACTAAATACATTCCTATTATCATACTTAATACTATCCCATATATGCAGGATCCTACTGTAATACATATTCATCACATCTATCTTGTCTTTATTATACGGTAATAATTAACTACTAAACATCAGTCAACAGTTCAAGTCATTCTTCACAATTTCCAATATCTTATCCTATACAACATACTGAATATAACCTCAAATCATTCGTTTCTTTTTTTGAAAATTGAAAAAAATAAAAAATAAAAATTCAAATACAATTCAGGCCGTATCCATGACAGCTATGTAATTAATACCTATGTATGCCATCATGATCATGGATGTTGTAGATTTTGATGTCTACAAATTAAATCTGAAGTTACATGATTGTAGATTGATCCAAATTAACCCTGTTGATTCAGTCTTTCTTATCGTCCTTAAAATGGTCGTTTTCATCTCTCCGACTGGTTCATCACTAGATATTTCATGACAGCTATGTAATTAATACCTACGTATGCCATCATGATCATGGATATTGTAGATTTTGACGTCTACAAATTAAATCTGAAGTTACATAATTGTAGATTGATCCAAATTAACCCTGTTGATTCAGTCTTTCTTATCGTCCTTAAAATGGTCGTTTTCATCAATCCCAGTGGTTCATTTCACTGGATATTTTTTAGTTTATGAGCTCATCTCTCACTGTTTATAACAACTACTTCACATTATCATGTCTCTTGATTAAGTATAAGGGCAATTAAAAGGAAATACAGAAACGAAAAATTTTAGCTAACATATCGTATCACAAAAATTTTAACTATCCACTTCAAATAAGCGCAACAATGAGCCAGATGATCCCGGCGGGGTTCGAACCCGCGACGTACGGCTCATACGACCAAAGCTCTAACCGACTGAGCTACGGGACCCACGGACAGACATCATCTCAAAAATACTGAACATTAAATATATATACACGTGAAGCACTTAGAAAATAGAATCTCTTTTTTCTTTACTTCTTTTTTTTTTTTTGACAAGTAACTTTTCATTAAAGAAGCTCTCAAGAGGGAAGCGTGCCCAAGAAACGAAGTGTGATGTTGTGGCCCAAATTTTGTTTCAGACCGAATCGCGCTGCGACCTGATTGACCTGAAAAGTGAGAGCCCACACAAAGCTCTGGGATTTGAGGCCAGCGGTCCCAAGGAAATTTTTTTCACCCGTTTTTTTGCTTGTTGGTCGTGGAGCCAATTTAGTACTCTCTTTTAGCCCGGTATATAAGGGCATTTAGAGTTTGGAATGGGATAACAAGAGACACTGAAAATCGCAGGAAAGAAGAAGAGAGTGAGAGCTAGGGTTTGGGGGCTAAAACTTGTAATCTCTTAATTTTCTCATAGTGAAACCATTTGCTGGATCTTCACCGTGGATGTAGGCACAACTTGTGTTGAAGCACATAAATCTTTGTGTTCTTTATGTGGCTTGTTTACTTTCTCGTCATGATTTGTGATTTGTTCTTGATTTGCTACATTTGCCTAAACACAAAGCATACAAAAAAGAATATTTATGCTTTCAAGCTGTCAACAAACTCCAAAAGATCCCCAACGATTAATAATTTTGCCCATTAACCCAAAAGAACAAAAAAAAACTCATAATAGTATTTAAGAGACCAAATAGGAGTTTCCTCCCCGTCAAAAGACCTCATAGTCCTCTCTCTCAACAATCCCCCACAATAATCCCCCAAAATAAACAAAGGGGAGTGGCCCTCCACGCATCATAGGCTTGCTACTCACTATACACCATCTCCAAGCCTCTATCATATCCATCGTTGAACCAGAAAGAGTCCAACAAACTCCAAAAATAGCAAAGAACATGGTCCAGACACCACGCGCCACAGTGCAGTGTAAGATTATTATTCAAAAAAATATATAGATGTTGGAAATTGTGTCTCAAATTCCTATTCTAATTAAGATTCTATTTTAGAGTTGTATTCTGTTGGGTAATTTCTTGTTTGGCAAGTCTTGGCCTCTAAAGAATTGTAATCCTTGTCCAACAAGGAATTGTGTTTGTAACTCTATAAATAGGTACATATGCTGTGGGCTGAGACTTATGAGATTGAGAGAGATGTAGTCTCACAAGGGAGTTGATGGGTAGAGGTAGTATACGGGTTGGTAGAGTAGGAAAAACACCGACGACGCCGGTAGAGAGGAAATAGAATCGTGGAATGGTGGTGTTGATATTCTATTGTTGTAATATCTCTATGAATCATAGTGGAATCTCTTCTCATCAATCGACGTAGGCCGGTTTTGGCTGAACCATGTATATCTTGTGTTTGTGTGTCATTGCTTTGTTGGCCTTTATTGGATCCTCATTGTTCACGTGCTTCCACTACCCAACAAATTGGTATCAAAGCCATAGGTGAAGGAAATCCAAAAAACACAACAAGTCTCAACATGTGCTGCAACAGGCTTTGGTTGTAGGTGGAGTTAATCGGCTTGGTTACATGGCATAGAGCTCGAGTAGTAAAGGTGGAGCCTTGGAGGTTTAATTGATCGAACAACGTATAATGTGGACAACCGGAGTTTTGCAAAAGTATCTTCAAGATTGAAGCTACAAAATAATTGTCTTGATCAATGCCATGGAAGCGATGATTGGCTAGATAGAATTTAAGCCAAGGTGGAGATTGTTGGAAATTGTGTCTCAAATTCCTATTCTAATTAAGATTTTATTTTAGAGTTGTATTATGTTAGGTAATTTCTTGTTTGGCAAGTATTGGCCTCTAAGGAATTGTAATCCTTGTCCAACAAGGAATTGTGTTTGTAACTCTATAAATAGGTACATATATTGTGGGCTGAGACTTACGAAATTAAGAGAGATGTAGTCTCTCAAGGGAGTTGATGGGTAAAGGAAGTATACGGGTTGGTAGAGTAGGAAAAACATCGGTAACGCTGGTAGAGAGGAAATAGACTCATGGAGTGGTGATGTTGGTACTCTATTGTCGTAATATCTCTACGAATCATAGTGGAATCTCTTCTCATCCATGGACGTAGGCCAGTTTTGGCTGAACCATGTATATCTTGTGTTTGTCTGTGATTGCTTTGTTAGCCTTTATTGGATCCTCATTGTTCGCGTGCTTCCGCTACCCCAACAATAAATATAGGGTATTATTCAAAAAAACAAATATATATATATATATAGCATCTCAAAATTTAAAGCAAATCAAAGCCAATACCTTATGATAGAGACCAGTGGCAGTAGCCTTTTAAAGTGTATTAAGTCTTGCAAAATTAGGAGGTTTGGTCAAATTGCATAATTTTGGTAAATTGCATCAATTATGGTGAAATTGCATTGTTATGTTAATTTGTATCAATTATGATCAAATTGATTCAATTAAGTTTTATGTTACTTTTATTATGTTACAGTCAACTATTGATTACCTCAATTATGGGATAATCCAAGGGTCATCAGTTATTATAAAAAAGATACTGTATAACTCTAATTACTCAATGAATGAATGAATAAAAAATATCTTTTGAGATTTCTTTGTAAGTTATTCACAAATTCTGAGAGTGTGAGACCTTCTCTAGGTGTGATGGCTAGGCCCTGTTGGTGTGATTCCAATAGGCTTCTTTATTATTTTGAAATCCTTTCTTTCTAGTTTCTACTAATACAACTTGAACCCCAATCCTATTCATTTGAACTCTCAACCATAAATCTTATTTGTTTTCAACTATTTGAGGTTGCTTGCGTCTTGCATCAGTTTTTCGTATCAGAGCCTCAGTTAACATCATGTTGACACAATCAGGAAATGAAAGATCGGGTGGTAGTCAGCGAGATGAGCTGTTATTTAAGTTTGTGGAGCAACTTAATGGGTTGAATGTTCAATTCAATGAGTTAGAAGCTCGAATGTGTCAACCTATTAACCAATTTGCTTCTGTTGAACAACTGCATCCAGTACAAATGATGGCAGAGGTCGATAGCAACAACAGCCTTTAAACGTGCAGCAAAGGCAGAATG
>JAOTQH010181679.1:0-24623 GCA_025631255.1 Cornus kousa
GAAGATTCTGCATGATTGCCATAACGACCAGATGCCACAATGCTTGTGGCAAAAATCTTTTCATCTTTCTTAATGTAGTCTATACCAGCTACAAACTGCTGATGAAGGCCAATAATAACAAGTTCAACTCTAAAATGAAACTGGTCGCCAACCTCAACCCCGGGGAAAGGTCCCAGGATACGCCCACTTGTATTAATCCATTTTTGTTGCCTTTTGAGAACCATCGCTGCTTCTACATGCCTCCGTCCAGCAGTCTTCTTTTCACTCTGTCCAACAGCCTTCCTTTGTCTTTTTGAATTCGCTTGATGTTCAATCGAAAGCTCTTCAAGTATCTTTTTGAATAAATTCAGAGTCTTCATCACTTTATTGCGACTAGTAATTGATTGGTAATTGTCAAACGGAGTAAGATCATTTGACACTGCATGAGGAGGAGACAATGTTTTTGTCAGGTCATCTTTCTCCGACGTTTTTGGCAACTTCATTTCCACATTTTTGACATGATTAATCTTTCCACAATGTGGAGGAAATTGATGTAAGACAGGAACCCCTTCCCCGATCTTTGGAGGTGGATACTTTTCAGTATGCAAGGGAGGAGACAATGTGTCCAAGCTACTCACAGCGTCAATCTGCTTAGGCTGAGCAACATTTTCCAACAAATTTATCAATCCATCTTTTCCTGATGCCCTTGTCATCTTCACTTCCGCACTGTCAACATGATTAATCGTTCCACAGTGTGGAGGAAATTCACGAGAGACGGGAACACCTTTCCGGATCTTTGGAGGCGGATACATTTTAGCACGCAATGGTGGAGGAGACGAGGTTTCATAACTACTCAAAGCGTCAATCTGCTTAGGCTGAGCAACATTTTCCAACAAATTTATCAATCCATCTTCTCCCGATGCCCTTGGCAACTTCACTTCCGCATTGTCAACATGATTAATCGTTCCACAGTGGGGGGGAAATTCACGAGACACAGGAACACCTTTCCGGATCTTTGGAGGCGGGCACATGTTAGCACGCAATGGAGGAGGAGACGAGGTTTCCAAGCCAACCACATCAGTCTGCCTAGTCTGAGCACCATTTTCCAACACACTCGCCAATCCATTTGGCATCTTCATCCCCACATTGTCTGGGGTCATTTTGCTTTCCAGTGCTTCAACCTTACCACACGATACTGGAACCTTCATCACCTCAAGTACATCGGTCATTTCCACCTGATTTTTCAAGTTTGGAGTGGCGGTCACCGTAGCAACACCTTCAGTTTTTCTTTCACGAATTGCAGGGGCTTGTGCACCACACCCTCTTGGAAATAGTCTAATTGCATCTGTAGTGGCGGTAACCTTAGTAACACCTTCAGTTCTTCTTTCACTAATTGCAGGGGCTTGTGCACCACACCCTCCTGGAAATAGTCTAATTGCATCCACCTTCATATGCTTAAAGTTCAGAGGAAGACCACAAGACTCATGTCCGCCATGATCAAGTACTCGTTTTCCAGGTGTTTTTGAAAGAGGACTTGAGCCAATTAACATCATGATCGTCCAAGAACTAGCCAAATAAACAAAACCCAGAATCAAATAACATTTCAGTAAGCATGTCAACAACATTATACTTATAAAAAAAAAAGCATGTCAATAACATTGAGACAGACGCACAAGCATCCATCTATATATATACCATGGTTTGCAGTATCGTTTGCGATCGCGGTATCGGGCATGGTATAACAGACTTGGACAAAGTCAAAGTAAATTGGCGAATATGGGTCGTGTATCGGACTTGAAAAATGGTTGCGTAACGATACGGCGAACCATGATATATACAATAATATTGTATTAACAAATAATGTAAAGCAACTAATATTTGATCATAACAATGTGAAATGGAAATTATACTAGTCCACATTGAGGGTAACCAGTTAAAGATGGTTTGAATATGTGCAAAGAAGACATTTAAGTACACCATATGGAAACAATAAGATCTTAGATGCCATTATTCTTACTTCTACAACTATAGGTTTGAACTTTTACCCGATCTGGGAAGCAACATCCATTGACGAATGGTTATACAATTGTTGGAGGGATGGAAAAATAGATGGAGGGAGAGCGGGAGGGATGGACGAGGTATCCTAGGGAAAGGAAGATGTTTCTCTCACTTTTTGTTTGGTTGGATGGTAGAAAGGATGAATGGAAACATAGGAGTCATGTGGCCCAAGTAATTGGAAAAATGTATGCTCCCTTGGATTGATATTGGTTATTCAGCTCCTGTTGTCGCGGTTAGGAAAATTGACATAGTCCACATCGAGGGTAAACGTGGGTAGAGTTACGAAAGAAAGATACGATAGACAACATTTTGATTGGTTGAGGCTATGGCATTAAAAAGAGCAGAATGGAAACATAAGATTCATGTAGCCGGTCCCAAGTAATTGGAAAAAAGGCTTTTGCTGTGTAGGGGTGGCAATTTTTACCGCCCCGTTAATAATGGATATGGGAACAACTTTTATACTGTTGGGGTGGGCATAGGTACAAATTTTGTACCTGTCGCGGGTCACGGGGTGGGTAAGAATTCCTATACATATCCACCAGGGCCCCGCCCCGCTAAGCATATAACTATATATATATATATATAATATTAATAACTTATTTTACCGACTTACCTAGTCATATGAAGCCGGTAAAATAAGTTATTAATATTATGAAGCCTTATGTGTGAACTGAGCGGCGCATCAAGGGAAGAGAGAGTCAAAACTCAAAAACCAAACCCTTGACCTCAATCCCTCTCTCCCTCACCAGCCTCTGTTTCTCTTTCTCAGGTAGATCCACGCACACACACAGGTAGATCTATTCTTCTTCAGTTTTTCTTCTCCATTTTTTATACATTCATATATATATATATATATATATATTATATTTCTCTTATTTTATAATTTATTTGATCTATTCTTCTCAGGCAGAGGTAGAGGGATTAATCTATTATTTGTCTTCTTCTGTTCGGGCTATTCAACCAAGAAAATTGTGGAAGACAGAGGGGGACACCAGATCAATTTATGAGCCAAGAAAATTGTGAAAAAAAATTGTTAGTTGGGTGGGCACGGGGCACAATATTTCCCAACGAGGCGGGGATGGATATGAAAATTCAACCCATCGCGGGGCAAGGGGCGGGCATGGACTTGCAAAAAATTAAACGGGGTGGGGCGGGATTTAGGGAAACCTGCTCCAAACCCGCTCCATTGCCATCCCTAATGTTATGTTTGGTTGGAAGGAACAATTGTGGAAGGGTGGAAGAGATGAGGGGATAGAAGAAGTTTTCCTTTGTTTGGTCGGAAGGAAGGGAAGAGATGAAGAAAGAAATGAGGGATGCAACAAACTAAAATTGTGGATGTTGATTGGATGGGCATGTCAATGACGTGGTATACTTGGCTTACCAACTCACCAGCCTCTGAGAAATTATTATATGGTCCAGGAACCATTAGTCCAACACTTATACATTTGGTGTAAGCTTTATATAGCTTTTTTTTTTTTTTTTTTGGCTGATGTGTTAAGTGTTGGTTGGCTAGACCATTAATATTTTCTTAATTCACAACCCAAGAAGTTGGATTTTCCAAATTTTTTTTTTTGGACCATGAATCAGCTGATGGAGGAATATCCACGAAATTATGTGATTGCTTCTCAGAAGAATTGGGGGGAATTGCTGAACACGGCACAGTTTTGCTACAATCTGCATTGGTCTTCAGAAACAAGGATGAGGAGCCCATCGAGTTGGCTACTGGGTAGCAACCGCGACAGGAGGTGGCTATGCAGCGGACATGAGTGTCCCGCAGCATACAGATACGTATTTGTAACAGAGTTAGTAGTTAGTGGAGTTAGGGGGAAGGGGATTCGAACCTAAGATTATGGCCTAGCTCTTTATCACATCACTCAGCTACACCGCCACACCTTTCCAATACAGCATTGGCAAGGACATGGATATTACTTTCATTTAGAAAGAATAATGTAGCAATAAAAAAACATAATATAGCTTTGTATATAATTTTTTAATATATATGAATTAAAACATTGAAATACAAGTAACACGTGCTAGTCTCAATCCAAGAAGAAAATTAACAAAAAAGAAAAGAAAAGGAAATACAACATCAAAAGGTTAGGGGGAGATTGAGAAGTAATGGTTTAATATTACAAAGTAAATATAGAGGATAGAGAGCATACCCAAGTGATGCGAGAATGATTCTTTTGCTTGGGTATTGAACTTCAAGATTCCTTCTTGAACAACAAACAATTTTTTTCTCTACTGCAGAACATAATCTTTGGAAGAATAATTTTAGAGAATAAGAAAATCAGTAAAAAAAAAAAAAAAGAACTTGAAGCATGAATGCATGCTTCATAGCAAAAAAAAAAAATTATATTGAGAATGTTTCCTGATAAACTTTCTCTACTTCATATATTGATGATGTAAGAAAAAGAAAAAAAATTAGAAAGTTCAAATAAAAAATTTCAGAAAAATCACCTTGTCTTTCAAGAGGAGTTCTTGTAGAAATAAGAACACTTTTCAGTCTCACCCTCACAATTCTTGCCTCCAAAGCAACACATAAAGCTACAACCTTTGGGGTTTAAACCCTAATTAGCAAACAATGATGAAACCATAACACTCCATGCCCTTTTATATAGCCATCCACTCTCAGAATTGGAATCCTAGTATACTTTCTTAACAAAAGAAAAAGAATTAGAATCCTAGTCAAATTCAAACTCCAATATTTGTGGTCAAATTCAAACTGTATAGCTAAGGAAAGTTTCCAAAGTTTTTAAATTAAGAAAAAGGAATGATGCTGTATATTGCAAGGACGTAGGGCAAGGAAGTTGTTAGACCAATGGATTGACGGAATTGGAAACTTTTATTTATCGGGCCCCACAAATTAATGTCTGGGGACCTATTATATGTTACCGACTCCACGTAAAAACTGGATCTACCATCAAACAATCCTTTACATCAAGTCATAATATGGAAACTATTTAAGGATATATAATCGCTATTATAGTGTTATAAGATACTATCTCAAATTTTCTCTACAGGCGTCACGCTCAGCGTTTCGCTCCTATTCCCACTTTGCATTTGATTTAGATTTTGTTTTTCACGTATTCCCACTTTGCATTTTGTTGTTTTCACGTTATTTCTGAATTCTTTCGTGTAATTAGCAAAAGTGCAAAAACCTCCTACACTCTGCATTGATTTAGATTTTGTTGTTTTCATGTTATTTCCGAATTCGCTCCGTGTAATTTGCAAAAGTGCAAAAACCTCCTAAGTTTCACTGAGTGAAAACAATACCGAAGTAGTATAAAAGTGAACAAATTAGCCTCTATAGTTTCAAAAATGAACAATTTGCCCCCTTGCATTTACATTCAGCAACTTTCTTTCCATATTGTGATGCACATGATTGATATTTTTTTATAAATTTCGAGAGTACCCTACTCTCCAATATGACCGTTATATCCCATATTTATAGAGAAAGGCTTTTACATTCCGTTGTTCCAATCAGACCTATTTTTGTTCTTTCCTTTCCATTTGCATATGCGCTCTCCTTTCCATTTGCATATGCTCTCCCTCCAAGGTCAATTCATTTAAACATTTATATATATATATATATTTATGTATTTGATTATAGTAAGTTGTAATATATAAAAATTATTATTGGACCATATATATATGTTTATGTGTATTTCATTCACTTTTATCTTTTCTATTTACTACTAGAATTGTTTTGGGAACTAGACTATATTAAATGGTTTGTAATGTAATAAAATATACTTATAATATAATTGAACCATAAAAGGTATATAGTCAAAGTCCTTCTTACATATGATTTGAAAGGGGAAACCCGAACCCAACCTGAGCCCAGCCCGATTTTTCACGGGTTTGGGCAATTATTTTTGCAATTAGGGTTGGGCTTGGGTTAAAAAATCACAACCCGAATTTAATTAGGGTTGTGCTTGGATTGAAGTGCGAGCAACCCGAGCCAACCTAAACCCGAATTCTAAATACATTATATATATATATTTAATACATTATATTATATATATATATATTATATATATACATTCTATATTATACATTATATTCATATATATATATTTACTTTTAAATACATTCTATATTATACATTATATTCATATATATATATTTACTTTTAAATACATTATATATATTATTTAAACTATGATTACTTTTTTTCTTTTCAATTTCTTTTGTTAAATTTAACTTATTGTTATTAATTTTCTATGTAATTTATTAAAAATCTACAAAAAGTCTTTAAATTTTTTTTTTTTTTTTGGTTTAAGAGTAATTTAATCTAAAATTAATTTAAGATCATATTGAATTTTCGGTGTAAGAATTAGCCATATGAGTAACCCGAATTAACCCAAACATTTTACCCGGAATCTAAACCCGAGTTGCAAGCCCGAATTTAAAAGTAAAAGGATGGATTGGAGTTGGGTTGAATAGTTAAGGTTGATGATAGGGTTAAGGTTGGGCTTGGGTTTAACATTTCATATGGTGGGTTGGGCTCAAATTATACTTCAAAAGAGTTGCAACCCTAACTTTATGGCCTCAAAGTCTTCCTCATTCCTCACCTTAAAATAGCTTTCATGGATTTCATTTGCTTGAAACTTCAATAAGTTGCTAGTTAGTTTTGTGCTCTGAATGATTTTTCGATTGAACCAGGCCATGAATACAAATGAGGAAACTTTACAAAAAATAAAAAAAAATAAAAAATAAAATACAAATGAGGAAAAAGTTAATGAACACGTGTTCTCCAATTCTGTGGAAAAAAAAACAAAGAAAGTATAGAAAACCCATTTGGCCCAATTTCACATGAACAGTCATAAGCTCATATGAGGAGTTACAACACTTAAGTCAATTTAGGGCCATATAAGACCTCAGTTTGTTATAAATGGCATTTAAGATATTTTGCCTTTTATTATTTTATTATTTTTTATTAAAAAAAGGTTAGTTATAGGGGGTAGTGTGCTAAATACACAATGACATCGGGTGAAAATGGTTATAGGTGAAATACAATGGGGGTAAGTTGCTTGCTTTTGAGTCTACATAGACTAACTTGCTCACTTTTATACCACAGGGGATATTGTGCTCACTTGGTGAAAATTCAGGAAACAACAACAACATGTTAGGTGTTTGGTGATACATTATATAAAATACTTTTTATAATTACTTTTTAATTTGTTTGGTAACAATATTTCTTAAACCAATTCCATTGCTAATTTTACAATAGTTTCCTTTAATAAAATGTTACTGTATGTGACAATAACAATTTTATAAAACAATGGGTGAAATTGTTTTTATATAAATAAAAATAATAATAAAAAAAAAAAAAATTCTTAGAAAATAAAAAGTTATCTAAAATATAGAATGCAGATTTAAAAGTTAATTTTTTTAGCTTTACCGAACCTGAAGAGCTAGGGTTTATGTGTCCAATGGCCATCAAACACTTAAAATCCTGGAGATCTATGAGGATTGAGTGTATGCAAGATGAATTCTTGAATTAAAAATTTAGAATTCACGATTTGTGGCCGCATCTGCTTCCAAAGCGTTGATTTGCGCTCAGTGCTACAAAGCAGCACCTTATCCACGCGAATCGTGTTACTTAGCATGTAACATGAATCATTACTCGGAACATAATAGAGATTCAAGGTGGATGGAGAGAGGTGGAAGCCCGGACAAACGTGAGAGAGGTGGAAGACCAGACAAACTTGAGAGGATGACAGTGTGCAAGTTCACCATTAACTTCCTTAGTGAAGGTTGTGGAAGGAAATTTTCCCACCACTCACAAGACGCCACATGTCAACAAACTAAACAAAAAGGCCAGCCAAAATATATTGGCAGAAAGAAGCCCAAAGTCGCACCAAGCAACGACAACTCTAGAAGGAATACGTCGAACACCAAATTGGCCCAAAAAGCATAAATAGCCCAGCAAGCCCAATCCAAAGCCTTGGTTAACACACCTAGGAGTAACGCCCGCCATCAAGTCACAAGGAATTAGGAGGAAGTTAAGTCCATATATGTAATGCTCAATAACGGCTCCGAAAAAAGCTCAATTTACCGATATAAATATGAGGGCAGGACCCAAATGAAAGGACACTTCTCGGCACTGTTGGCCCTTGTTCTTCCTTGATCTCTTTCTCTCTTCCTTTTTAATTTATTGACTAATTATACTTTCAACAAGTGTTTGAGCACAACATTCTTCTGATCGAACTACCACGTTCGGCTCGAAATTTTGTGTACCTACAAAGGTTAAGAGGGTGAAGTTAGGGATGACAACGGGGCGAAGTTGGGGCGGGTCCGCCCGGTTAGAAAATTTGTCATACCAACCCCACCTCTATTCCGGAACGAGTTTGTAATTGTTATACCATCCCCGCCCCTACTCCAGTAGACAAAGTACTGACTCCATCCCATGTACTCCGTTTAATTGCAAGGCGCAGTGAGGGCAAATCAGGTTATGCCACTTTAATTATGTAGTAAAAAAAACTGGCCCTGTTCAAATTGGGCTGATAAATAAATTGACTCAACTTTTAAATTACTAAATAATAAATATTAATATATTAACGGACACTTCCAACAAAGTAACAAGAGTCTTAAAAATATAATATATATATATATATATATATAAATTAAAAGGTACATATATAATTGGGGCGGGTTCATCACTAAATCTGCCCCTACCACAAACCCGCATTGGATTTTCAATTATTTTATTGTATCCGTCTCAAACCCATTTAGGGGAACACCAAATCCTTCCCATTAGGGGCAGGGGAGGGGCAAAAACTCGCGGGTCAGAGGAAATTGCCATCCCTAGGTGAAGTGGAAGAGAACATGGGTGATAAAGCAAGAGAGCAGAGTGTAGGTGGTGGTTCCTCCTCTAGCTCCCTCCCTCTTGGCCTAGGGGCATCATCCTATTATAGGCCAAAGAGTGGACGACCTCTTGCTGAGGTAATATATATGAGTTTTATTATAGCAGCAAAAAGAAAAATTATAGAAAAATTATGCGAGAAAAATGATAGGGTTTGAGTTTATAGATGCATTAAGAGAAATTATTTATAAATAATGTTACTATTGTTAGGTAGGGTGGGGATAAGATATATAGGAGTCAAATGGTTTCTCTGCAAGTCAAGTCGAATGTTCTGCCTACTTGATGGCCCTGGACTTCAGTCATCAAACCAAGTTCCTCCTCGGATCCCAAATTCTCACTCATTACTCATTAGTCCTATTCCCAACTCAAATATTTTAGTTTTTTGTCTGTCTTGCTCCCAGCTCTGGTATTCAAGCACCATTTCTCGTCGACCACTTTTAGCAAGCAACTATTAAGGATCTAAGCCATCCTCCTCCTTTTGCCTTTTCGATTTTTCTCCAAAAACAATGATCATATAGGAAGCACAAGTACAAACATTCCTTTATGCTCCGTTTGGTAGGAAGGAAGAAAATTGAATGTGATAAGGATAAAAATAATATGTAACTCAAAGTCAAAATAAGATAAGGGTAAGGGATTTATCCTTCCCAAAATCTAAAATCTCTATGGAATCATAAAGAATATCTGATTACCATATGTAGCGATAGTTACCATTCCTATAAGAAGGAAATAATATCATTTTGGATCAGGATGCTTCTATAAAAGAGATGATCAGTCAACCTAAAAAGGTACGCCATAAATTTCATATAGAATCCTTATCGGATTTTACATCGTGAAGGACTGACTTGACCGTCGGAGTGCACCCGCCGGCACCACGCCGGTCATCACTTTTCTTGTCTTGCAGGAATCGCCACCGGCTTCAGAACGTGCAGATTTTTGGCATCAACACTTTGAAACCTTGCTCTCTCAAAAACTTCTCTAAATACTTTGGTCTCAACCACACCCAATTCAAGACCTTCCATGCCCATATTATAAGAAAAACAACACATGACACTGCAATCAAAGTGTACATCATTTCTATCTCTACTTCCACAAAAGTTTCTCGTAGAGAAAAACTAGACGTGATGGAGGAAAGAAGGCCAGGTGGAAGGGTGGAGATTTCTAATCTTGATTGGTTTGTGTGTGTGTGTGTGAGAGAGAGAGAGAGAGAGTTACTTGCGCACCGTGCACCTGTGGTTGTGGGTTACTTATAGTGAAGCATGGGCAGCCTGAATCTTGAGAAGCACGGGCAGCTTGAATCTTGAGGTGGGGCCAAAATTATAAACAGCATTATCTAGTTATAATCTTTTTTAAAAAAAATGAGTCAGCCTTTTTCTGAAAGGGGACCATCTCTCCTCCCGTTTTCATCAATTGTCGTCTTGCGACTTCCAATTCTTCTGGCTCAGAGTAAAAAATATTTTATTATTCATTATATTCATACAAAAAAATATATCTATTTTAATTTTTGTTAATTTATTTAAATAAAAAATAAAAATAAAAAATTAGTTATTAAAAAAAAAATTGAGCAAATTACACAAAGGGCCCTCAAAGTTTTCAACTCGTACATGTAAATAGAAGATGGCCACAATATAACACAAAGGTCCAAATTAATTATTTGTGATTAGTGAATTAATATAAATTTACATTTTTATCCTTAAAATTAACCTATTTGTTTAATGAAAAAATGTAAAAATATTTGTGTATTATTAAAGTTATGATTTTACCCTAACCCATCACCAAGCAGGGATTTTGCGTTTGTGGTCGCCGGCAAAGATGGATTTGCAAAAGCAGGGATTTTGGGTTTGTGTATTTGTGTATTATTAAACTATAATATGGATTTTCTGAGACATACAAGCCCAAGCAAGACCATCAAAGTGACGCTTAACATCTCTGTGATTGTACACTTTTTGAGCAAGAGTGGTTTTGCCCAAACCACCCATGCCACAGATACAAACAGTTTGATGCCAATTGTCACTATCTTTGTCTTCATTCAACAGATGTTCCACCAATTTCTTCACATCATTCTCCAAGCCTATGAAATCCTCTCAATGACATGAGAAAATGTTGGCCTTAGTAGATGTTGCCTTTCGTGTGCTGAACTTGATGACCCTTGATCACCTTCCGCTATAGATCTTATACCATAAGTTCTTATGCTAGATTTGAAAGCTTATATTAACCAGTGGTCTTGATTTGCAGGTGGCGACCACGGGTTTACCAAATCGTCATCAATAAATCGATTTGCAGCAGTGGCGGCGACGACATAATTTCATGCCTTCAACACGCGCCGGTAACTGCAAATTGCGTGCTCCGCACGCCCCTCACGCTGCGGCAGTCGTCTTCTTCCTCAGATCGCCAATTTTTTCCTCCACATCTCTCCATCAAAACCCCCAATTTTTCAACCCAAGGCCAAGGATGATTCTTGACTTCCATTCCCACCAAGATCAGAGTACGATCCCATCTTTTTCCATCAGCGGCGCATTGTTGGTGGTGAGAGTCAGGGTTGGGTGATGGATGAGCAGAGGGGCGTTGCAGCGTTAGAGAAGAGAGTTAGGGTTGCAGCGTTGGTAAGGTGGGATTTGGGTGATGGATGAGCATGACTGATGGGTGGAGTTGAGGAGGGGTGAATTGGGGATGATGATGATGGTCTGCCATCGCCAAAGCCGGATCTGTCTCGCAGTGCACTGCCGCAGTTCATCTACAGCCGCAGCAGCCGCGAGTCATCCACGAAGATTCAATTCTACCGCCGTCTCGAGCCATCGCTGCATTTCACTGCCGAGAGTCCTTTTGCTCGGCGGTGTTGTCGTTGTTCGCGGCCGTGTGGTCGACCTACCCACCACCACCTATACCCGATAAGGGCATTGAACATGCTAGGGCAACAGAAACACACCAGTCCGATAAGACCCACCTGAACAAGGGGCGAATTGTACCAAAACATGAATGATTTTCCGGCAACTTGGCTCAATGTCGTCCCAACTTCTTCGTTCCTTGGAAATGCATAATTCGATTGACGTGTTTAGAGAGAGAAAAGAGGAGTGATGTGGTAGGGAAGTGATGATGTGGTAGGGAAGCCATGGGGTGTACTCAGGGACAAAAATGAAACTTCCCAATATACAATATCTTTTAATTTTTTATTAAAAATAAATATTTTAATTTTAAGGTCAGAAGTGTAAATTTAGATTAATTTTTTTGTGGTCAAACGGTCAATATACACCTTTCTGTAATATTGCTGTAACTTCTATTTACATGCACGATATAGAAACTTCGTGAGTGGTTTGTGTAATTTGCCCATATACAAAAGATTCTTTGTCAACTCTATCCGTAACAAGGAAAATGGTAACAATATCTTGTACACTATTTTATTTGTATTTTTATTTTTGTTTGCTTGACACAACTCTAATATGATCAAGTTATGTTTAAAATCTGATTGAATCATATTACCAAAAAAAAAAGTCAAAATCACGTTGATTTGTGTTTAGTTGTGTTCTAACATTCTGAATTATCCAACAAATTCAAACATAAGTGACGTGTTATCTCTATATTATAAGTAATTGAGTCTGGACCACCATAAGTAAGTGCCACTTTATACAAAATCATAATAAATATAAATTCATAAAAAATATCGAAAGACAGTATTATTTTTCAAGTCTCACAATACACAACTTTTAAACGTGTGTGTGTGTGTGTGTGTGTTTAAACTTTATACATTACGAAGAAATTACTAAGTTTTGTCTAAGGTGAAGAAGCATCAACTGCTCATATCCTAAGTTGTCATTATCAATATTTGCTCTTATAAAGCTTCCTTTGTTAAAAAAATATAGTATTACTCCGTATTAATGAAAGGGTAAAGTGGGTGTCAGCGCCAACTCTCACCGACCAAGGGCAACCTAGGAAAGACAACACCATGTTATTTACTACTCCCTTTGTCCCATTTTAGATGTCGCCTTCGAGAACTTTCGAGAACTGTGACTCACGTGAGTCACAGTTCCCGAAGGCGACATCTAAAATGGGACAGAAGGAGTACTACTTCAAAAGAAATCGCTAGCGAATTGCCACGCAAACAATTAGATGCCACATGGAGGTCCATTATGAAAATGGGGTCCATCGATTTGTGGAGATAAAGTGGGCCCATTTAACGTTGGCACGTTCCTGGGCATTCCAAATACACATAACTAATTAAACCCATGTGTTATTTGCCCCAAAGCTCCACTTCTGCCAATGTAGTAATCAACACGCAAAAGAGAAGACACCATCATTGTTGCAGACGAAGTGATAACCATCTGACTTCGCAGGACACTGTGATGACCAGCCGAGTTATATAGGAGAGAGAAAAGGTTGAGAGAGAGTTGGGTAGAGAGAGATATCAAAAGAAGCCACCAAATCGGATAAGTACCTTGTGGGAATGGACTGACCAGGGCTGGTGTGCATATATTCAAGTTAAATATATATTATTTGAAATTAAACGCCCTAAATTCAAGTTTATTTTTTCTAAATCAACATATCAGTTTGATTTTCCCGGTCCATTATCGATTCAATAGGATTTTTGTCCACAACTATTACCCACTAAGACTTATGGCAGGGAATGTAATTATTGAAACACACAAGGGATAGGACCGTAAAGATAGCATAGATCGTAAAGATTCTGCATTGGAGTGATGATGATAGAGGGGGAGAGAGAGAAGAGAATGCTCTCTTGGATTTTGTGATTTCTTAAATAAATAATAGAAAATAAATAGTTTTTGATATATCTTTTTTTCATTTTTAATGTTTAGCATTGGATGATAAGTGATATCTATGTCACTTAAAATTTTACTTTATTTTAAGAGTTACTTGCTGTAATATTCAAATTGGTTATCAAATAAAGAGTAATAAAAAGTGATCATTAAAGGAGATGTTGTTGTTAGAATATTATAGCACATTATACACACCATCTTCTAGTAGTACACCACCTTTGATAAGTGATCAAAAAAAAAATGTATGCTATGTCAATGGTGGAATGTATGCTATGTCAATGGTGGCGTGCTACATTGTCAATGGTGATGTGTTACATTATCAAAGGTGGTGTACTACTAGAAGATGGTGTGTACAATGTGCTATAATATTCTAATAGTTGCAATAATTTTTCTTTAATTGATCTTATTGAGCTTGAACCTTTATTCAGTATTTAATGAGTTATCTATGTTCTTATATGCATTTTAAACTACTAATGCAGTACATGATTGCAAGATTTTTGAGCAATTCTCCCCTGATTCAACAGATTTTTTTTTTTTTCCTAGCCCAATCCAATTTCCCATTAGTACCACCCCAATTTTCTATATTATTATAGGCAGATTTGAATTTGATTCCATTTGTTTTTTTATAATAGACTACTGATATGGTTTATGCCTCAACTCAATTATTCATATCATACCTAAAACCATTAATTATATCACCAGACTCAAAACACATAGAATCAGATTCAAATTTGTCTACAATAATGCCAGGGGTATCTTTCCTTCTCTCTGTCATAAAATCAATTTCAAATCTCCATCAAAGGATTCTTTCCCTTTCTAATCAATCACAATAATCCCTTCGCACCTTCCCACACAGAAAACAAAACTCCTATAAGACCTAATTTTTTCTTGGGTCCTGAGTAGTAAGCAACAGAGCTAGTGCCATTGATAACATAGGTACTTTCTTTGACCAGATAATTGCGAAAGGTAAAACGAAAATTCAAATTTCTTTGACCACATCAATCCATGACCAATACAATACAAAATTGTAGTAATTGCAGATGGGTTTATACACAAAGAGAAGGAAATATGAGGGTGGTGTTGTCAGTCTTCACGTGATGGAGGGAGACAAGATGAGAAAAAAAGAAATTTCAAGAAAAATGTTTCTTGATTTCAAATTTCTTTTAAATGGGTGCTTTAATAATGACATTTTCTTTGGAGAAAGAGAGACAGGAAGAGGAAAAAAGATACTCGTACTAAAGAGATGGAAGAGGTAGACGTAGTACTGTATAGAGAGAAAGTCTAAAATTTACAGAGAAAAGCTGAGATTTTTTCACAGAAGAGAGAGAAAAAGCTACTCGAATCTCTTACAATCTATTACCACACAATAATGATATATATATATACATATATACACACACTATATTTTGATTATTTAACCATTTCTAATTTAATTTAATGGTGTCCACAGTCACCGCGCACAAGACAACCATAAAATTAAAAGATAAAAGGAAAATTACATTGTTAAGAGTTTAACCAATAAAATGATTTATTTTAAAATTTCACTTTTAATTTTAATTGAATTAAGTAAAATCTATCTATCTACATAATTTTAAAATATTTAGATGATCCATCCATGTTATCCATAGGGTGTGTTTCGTTAGATAGCATTTAGTTTGCAAAACAAGAATTACAGAGCTTGATTAGTTGATTTAGAAAAAAAATACTTACAAAGTTAGCAGTTGTAGAGAGAGAGAAGGGCAAGCTTGAGAGTTGAGAGGCAGCGGCTGAAGCTTGCGAACGGCGAACCCGAACTGGAACAGCGGGCGATGGAAACTGAAAGATATGAGTTTTGATTTTTTGAACAATCTGAAATGATATACCGATATGGGGGTTTTGATATAGGTAATAGGTTTTGAACTTTTGATTCTTGCAGACAGATAGATTAACTGGAACATATGGGTTTTGAACTTCTGATTCTTGTAGATTTTGTAGTTTGCAGTTGCAGGGTGAGAGAGAGAGAGAGAGAGAGAGGGCAAGTTCAGAGTTGAGAACGAGAACAGAGATGGAGGCTATTGGGGAGGGCTGAAATGATTTGCCCTAAAAATATTGATATATATATATATATATATATATTTTGCTGAACTGAAATTAGTATAGCATAAAAAAATTATTTTTTATGTAGTGTTGTTGACTAATTATGAGTTCACTAAATCATCCTGCAATATAAAAAGACGACGAGAATATATATTCTCACAACAAACACATATTAATATATACATACAAGAGAGAGTATTTATGTTTTAACTAAAAATAAATAATAAAAAAAAAAAGAAAAAGAAAAAGAAAAGAGAGAGAGATTATTTATGGCTAATTCCAAACACGTACGTTTGTATGACATCAAATCCTCAAATAACTCAAAAAATAACTCAAGCACGTACGTTTTTTTACATTACCAAAAAAATCTGTCAAAAATTCAAAATAGAAGAGACATTTCAATTACAGTACATAGTGTTCAGAGTTTAGGCCAGTCTTGGCTTCCAGGTGGGCTAGACAAGGAATATGCATTGTTGGGCCCCAACCCAAACAAAGTCCATCTTCCACAAAGGGACACACAATAAAGGTCCAAAATCAATTGTACTCTTCAAATTTTATTTTTTTTGGTAATGTAAAAGACATATTAGAAATCTTGACAAATTAGTAGATGGTTAGACCAAGGATTCTACTGGTCCACTTGAATTAAGACTCTCTGATTAAAAAACACTAGTTTCGCAAGAATATAATAAGATATTATAAAGAAATTTAATCATTAATTTTGATTGGATTGGATAATAAAATGGGACCATCCAATTTTTTCTTAAACTATAATGCCTCAATTTGGGTACAAAAGTAAGAAAAGAAGTCAAGAATTTGTGATAAAATAAAGAAAATATGAAGGGAAAAAGAAGGACTTCTTATAACTTTGTACAAGTTCAATTTTCTTTATAAAAGTAGCAAAGTGACGAGGAATGAAAATTACTTTAAGTTTTCCATTCCATTTCATTCCTTTGTTTTATTTTTTTTTATCTTTCTCACTATTGTTGAGAACTGAATGAAGTCTATAGTCATCAAAGACAACAGAAGAATGACATTTACTCTTCCATCAAAAGTTGGGACCGTCCATAATTATCACATTACATTATTAACAACTAAATTCTTCTAATACATATTTTGATAGGTTGGATGGGCCTTCATTTTAGCTGATGGTGGTGGCGTTGAAAGGCAATGGCAGCAATGACATAGCTGCAATACCCTTAATTTTAAAAGAATAGTTTCGACATTTATTTTATTGTTTTGTTATATTTTTATTTGTTTAGCTGATTATTTATTTTGTTTACTTGTTTATTTGCCTAATTGAACTCTTTGTTTTAATTGCATTATATGCTTACGTGAATGTTCATTTATGGTTTCAATTAATTTATTTGTTTAATTTTTTTTTTAATTGAAATTAAGTTAGGTGACTTGAATTAAATATTCATTAATTATTAAAATAAAGTGTTTAATTTTATTAAAGGGTGGGATTGGATGGGTTGGATTAAATGGGTACAATTAATACCCATGATTTTATATACATGTATATATGGGTATATATGTATATGTGGATTAGTTTAATTATTATTAATTACTAATAATTGAATTATATTTTTTTTCATTCTATGAGTGTATTATAAATTCTAGGGTTTTATGTTTTATGACATCGTGGGTTAGCCGACTTAGAGAAAGGGTTTTATTATCTTAATTATTTTAATTTCGGTTTCCTTCTCTAAGTAGAATTGAATATTAGATTATGAGAGAAGCATATATATATATATATACATATATATATATTGTTTTGTGTCTATAAGGGTTTTAGAACCCTTTTCTCGTAACTGGAGGTAGAGAGAAACAGAGAGGGCTTGAGAGGAAAAACAGAGAGAAAGAGTTAGGGATTTTTGCCACGAACAATGACTGAACCAAGGAGGGATAGTTGACGCTTGTTCGTGGGTTGAACCAAGAGCAACGAAGGTGTAGAACGGCAGTCTAGGAAGTGGTTGGAAAACTCAGAGACGAAGGTTTAAGGTTTTGAACGGAAACCTAAAGGCAAGTTCATATTCTAACTCATTCCCTTAAACCTGTGTTCTATGCATGCATAGGTAGACTCCAGGGCTTAAATTAATGTTAAAACATATCTTTTATGCATGTCTGAACTGTATTTGAATGCTCTGAATTAAACTGGTTTGGGGTTGATTGAAATTTCTAAATGAATCTTGCTGGCGTTAGTTTTTAAGCTTTGTTTAATTTATGTCATTGATGCATAGCAATGTCTTATAATTAATTTAGGACATTGATTGAACCCTAGAACAAGTAATAAAAATATTACAGAGGCTCTGGGTATCGCCGGAGGCGAAGAAGACGAAGGAATACGGACGACGGCTCTTAAGGGAGAGAGAGCGAGCTCCCAAAAGGAGGGAGCCAGCTCCCTCAAAGATAGAGCCAGCTCCCAGGGGTGTGGAGCCAGCTCCAAGGCTACAAAAGCCTGCTTTCCCATTTGGGGAGGCGGCTCCCAAGTGTTTGGAGCAGGCTCTCAACTTGTGAGAGCCTGTTCTTGCCCTGAAACGCACCGAAAGTGTTTTTAAAGCTCTGTTTGGGCTGTCTGGAGTTTTCTTAAGTTGTTTAAATTGCAGTAAAGGATTTAAATAATTGTTATGGACCTATAAAAATACTGAAAAACATTAGTACATTAATGTATTAAGGAATGGAGCAGGATGAAGTTAAAGAAAAATCTACATGTTAAATATGGGATTGTTGATATATTTGCTTACTGAAATTTAGTAAATCTTCTGTATATGATTTAATAGTATTTAATGATAATTCAACAGGGTTATAAATATAGTGGATTATCCAAAAATAACTATGCCTGGATTGGATTAAATTGATATTTTAACTTATTGTAAATTGCATCAATTAGTGGACTGTTTGGAGGATTTAAATGCTTAGTTTGGAAGTATTTTTGGAATTTCAGTATAATGTACTCAGTTTATAATTGTGATTATCATTATATCATGTTAAGGATGTTAGTTAACAAATTATTATAATTTCTATTCTATCAATTATATAGATATGGATGATTTAAATTATTTATTTTACTCTGACAATTTAAACAGAGGTTATATGACTAAAATCATATATTGGATGCATAATAGGATCTTGCATATATCTGATTTCTATTATATTTGTCTTTGGATGTATTTGATGTTCAAATGAGTGTGCATCATTTATGGATCATATGCATTATATGCACTGGTATGAGACGGTGGCATATTAAGGATGGATTGGATCAAAACGCTAATTCCTACCTATTCATACATACGGAATGGATTAACTAAAACAGTTAAATTCTACATGGATTCATGTCTTGTCAACTAAAACAGTTGAACAACATATTGGATGTTTGTTTAACTTTCTGTATTAGGAAGGATTTAGATATATATACTTATGGTACCGTGATATGAGCTTGAGTCTTAAGACATGGTTAGGGTGCGCATATCACCTAGGATGGATAATTGGACATAGTTTTGTTCCCTGGTAGGTCTAGGTATACATGCCCACTGTGATGCGCGATTTGCACGTTACCTTCTATTCAGGCTGAGACTCAACTATAGGCTAGTGAGCGTCCTATAGTGTGTATTTATATCTATATGGACTATCTTTAGTTATTGTTGAGCTATCTAGGATATATCTGCGTATCGAGTTTCTGTATAGACTGTAATAGGATAGAACTTGCATGTGGGCCTAACCCACTCTATTTTTTTTTTCCAGGTGTTCGTTAGTTCCAAGCTTAGAGCTGGATCGTGCTCAGCAGATATAGTCACTCATTCCACCGTTTATGTAGGATTGCTTTCTATGTTTTAGTTTTGGATTTTGTATCAGTTGTTCCCTTTTCAATTTGGGTTTTTACTAGGGGTCCACTAGGATGGATTCCCGAGTTGTATTTGTGTTGTAAGTTTGGATGTACCAGAATATTTCTTATTTATAAATTTATTATGAGGATTTCATTAAAGGATTATCGTTTAATTTCTTTCGAAAATTTTATTCCTATTTATCATATCTATATTATTCTGTGTTCGATTGTTGCCATTTATTTTTGATATCCTCGGGTAATCGGGTCTGGGCCTGGCCAACCCGCATCCGAAAATCCCGGGGTTTCACATCCCTTTATTCCATATAGGAAGATATAGGCCCAATGCTTTAAAGATGGCAAGTCCTAATAGGACTCACCTATTTCCTTTTGAAAATAGAAAACTTCACGTGGTGGGATTTAATTGGCCCGCCTATTCCTTGCTTTCAAATGACATCACGTACTTTTAATACTCTGAATGGAATTCTATCAAGGTTGCGATCCGGCATAGCAAGTTCCATTGGAACTCGCCACGTAATTCTTTTTTTATTGGTGGATCATATCCAATCTATTTTCAATAATTCCACATCGTATCTTTCTCTTTTGGACATTTAAAGCATTAATCCAACGAGGCAAGCTCATTTGAACTCGCAACATGTCGCCTTTCCATTAGGCCAAAAATAATGGGATAAACATATGCCCCCAAATTCCATGCCTTGTGGAACAGTTTGATGACAAGGGATGGGATTTTTTATTTTTAAAAAGTTGCATCAGCTTTGGATTTTTCTGAAGCAATCATTATAGGCTAATAAACTTCCATCACTTCACGCGGCTGAACCCTCGATTTCCTCCTCTGATGAATCTTCATCTGCCGCCAATTTCAAAACTTTCCATATCCTAATAGGAATCATATCCATTTATGGTTTGAAACTAATAGACTTTTAGAACTTTTTTACTTCCTTTTTTGAATTTTGAACCTTCCAACTACCACCCTTAAAAGCCATCTTTTTCTTTCATTGCTTATATATGTGTGTGTGTGTCTGTGTGTGTGTGTGCGCATATTATCTTCTATCTTTATCAGACTCCTCAAGAAGCCTCTCCCTCTTCTCTCTATCTTCTTCAACCATCCTCTAAAGAAAGAAACCCTAATTTTGTGGAAAGCACAACCCATGGCCCCTGCTAAAAGTTAAGAAACCTCCCAAACAGACTATTAGTTATTCTCTTCCAACCCTTTCCATTCAATTTAAGGTTAAAGCCCGAAGCCCTAGACACCGTGTCCAATTATTTCTGAAATCCTTAAATCGTGCTAGGCTTCATCTCGAACCTTTGGTTCCCTTTGAAGATTCTTTAGTTGGACTTGGACCAGCCTTTGCCGACGTGGCTTCTTTTGAGTTGGCAGAGTTCTATCCTTGCGGTAAGCCATCTCTTCCTTTTGATTCAAAGTTTCCTCTTATTTCAAAGAAAGGAAAGAAAGTGAAACCATCCTTTAGTATCAAGAACTGGCCGATATACTGCTCCTCATAGACCTTTTGGGTGAGCCCTCTTTCCAAAGATGAGAAGATTTCTTCATAATAGAAAAGATAAGGTATCTATGACGTTATTCAGATTAGCAAAGTTTCAATTTTACTTGATCCAAACCTCATCTTTCCAACCATTTTCTTTTGGTTTTTGACTACCAATGCTCTTCACCTTAATTGTGGAATGATGTCTCCCACTTTAAAAGACATTTGTTGCATTACCTGCCTCAAACCTCATGTAGACGATGTTAGTGCCACACTCTTTATTGATCAATTCCCTTTCCCCAACAAAACAAATGGCAGCAAGAAATTCATTTCCTCCCACCTTCCTTTCATCAAGCATTACAAGAAGTCTGGATTATTCCAAGAAGATAAACATATTGCTTTCCTGATCTATTGGCTTTTTGGCCATTTGCTATGTGTTCCATCTGGCCAAGTCACCAAAGACTTTGTTCAACTTGCAATCTCCTTATCAAGAAATGAAGATTTGGCAATGGTTCCACTTGTACTCACTTATTTATATAGAGGCTTGAATAACCTCTTTGCTTCCGAATTCTCGAGATTTCAAAGCCCTTTCTGGTTATTCTAGATGTGGCTTAAGGTATATTTTCAAGACAGAACTTCTCCACTTGCCATGCAGACAGGAAAATCCCTTCTGTGCTACCCTTTAGCAATGACATCTCCTTCCATTTTTAGCTTTGCTGAAAACTTTGAGTATTTCTACAATCAAGGTGAAACTGGAAATGGATCCATTTACCTCCCTTGGTTACGCGCCATCATGGCTAGTCCCTTCTCCAGGAGTTTCCACTAAAAAACACTCTAAAGAGTGAAAAAAAAAAATTGGAGATGGATCCATTTACCTCCCTTGGTTTCACATATCGTATGTCCATACCGTGTACGGAACGATGTCTTCAGGATATCCTCATCCCTAACCCGCAACTGATAGTATCCTGACCTTAAGTCAATCTTCGAGAAACAATTGGCTCCTCTCAACTGATTAAATAAATCATCTATCCTAGGCAAAGGATACTTGTTCTTGATGGTGGCATGATTCAACTTTTGATAATCGATGCACAACCTCAAAGAACCATCTTTCTTCTTAGCAAACAAGATCGGTGCGCCCCACGGCGACACACTCGGTCGGATGAAACCTTTCATCCTCAAATTGTCAAGTTGTTTTTTCAATTCTTTCAATTCAACTGGTGCCATATGATACGGTGCAATAGAAATCGGCGTAGTACCAGGCATTAAATCAATAGTGAGCTCCACTTCTCGATGTGGAGGTAACTTTGTTAAATCCTCTGGAAACACGTCCGGAAAATCACGAACAACCGCCGGATAATCATCTTCCACAACACCATCTTCTTCGGCTAGAAGACTAGCCAAGAAGTAATCACCATGACTCCATCCACGAATTCCATAAAACGATGAAGGCTGGGAATCACTCCGATCTCCCATGAAAAAGAAACAATCTCCCTCTGGAGTGAAAACTGTAACTCTTCCTCGGAAACAGTCAATTGTGGCATAAAAGAAGGCTAACCAATCGATCCCGAGAATGACATCAAAACTAGTCATCTCTAGGAGGATAAGGTCAAACACGAAAGTCCGTCCAGCTATGACAATCGAACAATCCCGTACAACTCGACTCAAAAACACTGAAACCCCAATTGGCGTATCAACATACAACGCCCCATCCAGGAAACTAACCTCTAACCCTGATGCAAGTGCAAACGATGATGAAATGAAAGAATAAGCTGCACCAGAATCAAATAGAATGCGAGCCCGAGAATAAAACACTGGAAAGATACCTCGAAGAACTGACGGTCCAGAAGATGCATCAGCCGGTGCAAGTACAAAGACACGTCCCTGCAATGCCTGTGCCTGAGAACTGCCACCCTAAACACCAGACTGCTGCACCGATACAGTAGGAACATCCCTCCTAACTGGTCATGAACCCTATGAAGACATGGCAGGTTGTGGTGGTGGTGGCGGTCTGAAACCTGACTGAACTATAGCTGACTGTGACAGCCTCTTTCGTGACCCTCTGCCACTACCGGTGCCTGCTCCCTGACTCGGATAGTCTCGAATCAAGTGACCATGCTGGCCACACCCATAACAAGCCCTTGGAGCTGAAGAAACTGAAGACGATCTCATAGGGCAACTGGACTTGTAATGTCCCGACTGCTGGCATTGAAAACAAATGATTCCACTCTTGTCAAACCCAGCTGGCATACGAGTGGTAGGAGCAAATTGAGCAGACTTCTGCCCCTGAAACTGAGATGGACCACCTTTATTTTTCTTCCAAGAAGATCCTTCTGAGGATAGCCCTGCACTCCTCTTCTGCTTCCACTGTTCTCTCCTTGCATCCTTGTCTTTATTATCAGCTTTAAGCATCAATGCCCTCTCTACTGCTTCAGAATAAACCTTGATGAACTGTGCTGTTATCAACGGCCTCATTCGATCATTAAGACTGAAAATAAATTTTTGAGTCTTGTCAATTTCATCTCTCACCATATCTGGAGCGAGAAAGTGAAGTGAACTTGTTCTTATACTCCACCACTGACATACTGCCTTGGATAAGACCAAGAAACTGGTTTTTTAGCTCCTATCTCTTGGAAATCAGAAAATACTTCTCATAAAACAGTTCCTTAAACCTGTCCCAACTCATCTCTTCAATCTTGTACTGGTTGGTGACCGACTTCCACCAAACCTTAGCATCCTTAGCAAACTTGTAAGTAGCTAAGATGATCTTTAAATGATCCTCCATTACATCCATTGAGGTCAACTGAGTTTCAACTTGATCCAGGTAGTCATCTGCTACCATTGGATCCGCACGGCCCTCAAACGTTACGGGCATCAACTGAGAAAACCCCTTAATAATCTTGAGACGCTTCTGAGCTGGCGTCTCCTCAACTTGAACTGTAGATTGTGGTGACGACTACGGATTAGCAGCAATCGTTGCCCTCAAGGCACTTTGCAACAAGCGATTCAGCACCAGTTCCGCAGAACCTTTACCCACTTCTACGGGTGCTTCAACATTTTCCCTCCTTGTGGGAACAACTCTTGGGGGAATCAAGTCCCTAAGAAGCGTGTCCTCATCATTTAGCTCTTCCGGATTGGAGCTAGAGCTCTCGCTAACATCACCCCTTGTTGGCCTAAGGCCAACTTCCCTTGATTCTTCACGCCATGACATCGTACTATAAAACGAGAAAACGGTTTAAAAACACGACACTTAGGTCCATGGTGGACGACTTAACATGAAACAATGCCGTACCCACACTTAGCATGTGAAACTATGCAAGAAACACTTTAACATAAACATGTAAGCAAGTAAGCACATAAGTAGTTAAGTATGCTTCTTCAAGTTATAAAACACATAGCAAGTAGTCACATAAGTAATGCAAACAACATCCCATGCAACCCTATGTAGGCCTCTACCCTTCGTCCTAAAGGTTTTCGAACCATGTGTGATACACCGAATCTCCGAATGCGGGTTGGCTAGGCCCACGCCCGATTACCTGAGGATATCAAATCAA
>JAOTQH010181785.1:0-14795 GCA_025631255.1 Cornus kousa
AGACAGAGCTTTGTGTTTTTGGGGTTTGACGTGGCCTATCCACGTTGGATTCGGAGGATTTGTCGAGTGATTGGGTCCGCAGTTGTATCATTTTTCTTTTACTCCTTCCGTTCTCGAATTATTTGTCAGCTTCCGTATTTGTGACTTCGGCAGCTGTGACTCATTGAAGGCAATAAATAATTCGGAACGAAGAGAATATTTATTATGTTATTTGTTAGAGTATTTTGGTGACCGGATTTTATATTATTATCATTATTATTAATTTTTTTTTTTTAATTCCGTTTTGGCAAGTAGGTTTTAAAAGTTTGAAACAGCAGCCTCCAAAAATTTTGGACACCGGCCCTGGAGACCCACTATGTTGGAGAAGGTCTAAGCCTGCATGGAGCCAATATTTCATATGAAGAAGAAAAGTGAGGATTAGGAGTTAGGACCAGTCCAATTTATCCCACTCAAGGCCCCGTTGGCCGCTTTTTCTCAGAAAATTATATATTTGAATAATAAAAATTTTGTCGCTTTTCCAGTTCAAAATTATGATATGGAATAGGGCGTGAAATTTTAAGTCACACAATCTTTATTAAACAAGTCTATATATTTTTGAACTTACCCTCTCACCAAAATGTTAATCATGGTTCAAGCGAGTCTATATATTTTTTGTGTATACCAATTTTATACAATTTAGCTCTCTAAATCCGCGAGTATTTATTTCTTTACTAGCAGTTTTTTTTGTGCACGAATGGTAATTTTAAACCATGGTAATTACTCCATATAAGTATAAATAAGGCTTAAATGTTTTTTTTCCCTATTTTCTATTTGATTAATTTCAATTAAGCTATATATCCCAGTTTTTTTCCCCTAGCTATATGACATTAAAATGTCTATTCTCATTGCAAAATGCTAATATCTTATATATCAACAAATCTAATAAACACAATAATCGAGAAATGAACACAATGAGAGAGAGAAAAAAAAAATAATAATAAAAACTATTATAATTTTTATATCTCTACATATAGTAAAAGTACTAAACTAGGGAAAAAAAAAAAAAAAAAAAAAAGTTAGTAGAAGTACAATTAGGTACATCATAGTTCAATGAAGAAATAAATGAATTTTAATTTGAATTGCCCCCTTTCTGTTGGAATAGTTCAAAGTCCAGTTGATTCCTGAACAAGAAAACCGAAAAAAAAAAAAAATACAAAAATACAAAAAAACAACATTAGAAACCCTCTGTAGCTTCAACTAATTTCTTGGAACAATATTTTGCATTCAAAATAATGATTTGAAAGGCAAATATATCCTTCCGTAGTAAGGTTCCATAATTTTTTTGCTACCAAGTTTTTTTTTTTTAAATAGAAAACAATGGTAGATGAATACTTTTTTGTAAGCTGCGTACAAAAATATTATTATTAACAATAGAAAAGTCACCATAATAATTTAACTTGGTCATTATAGAGTCTCTCTTGAAAATCAATTTTTAAGTCAATATTATGTGTCTTGAATCAAAATAAAAAGAAAAGAGAGAATAAATTCTATAAATAGGACTAAAAGCTCCCAAGTCAGTCAAAATGAAACAATAATTTTAGTCCTAGCGTACTACTCTACTCAAATTGAGCCCGAGAGAGAGATACCTCAGGCTGAGTTACACCCTATAATCAAAATCAAAGCAACAAGTTTTACTTTGATAAGCCAATAAAGTAGAATCAAATATATATATATATATATATATATATATATATTGATAAATAAATAAAATTTTATAAAAAAACGGTTAAAAGAGGAGCGAATTCCAAGAAAAATACAAAAGACCACAAAGGGCTTCAAGCCTTCAAAGACGCCAAAAAGTCAACAATCTCTTCCAACGATTTATGATTTTACTTTGAAAATCCAACAAAAAAGAGTGAAAAGAATCGAAAATTTAAGTACCGAAATCGACATCGCCTTTCCTTCAACATATCTTCTATTCCTTTCAAGCCAAATACACCACCACACACAAAGCGACGTAACCCTCCACGCATCCTGACTGTGAGCCCCCACAGGGCAACCTCTCTAAGCCTCAATCAACCTTCTAGCGGATCCAAGCATAACCCAAGAAATATTAAATAAATGAAAAGTGACCGGTGAAATATTAAATATTTAATGAAAAAGGCACCCAAAAAAAATAAAATAATAATAATAATGCTTCAACAAGTAACTAAATAAGTTCAAAAATTTGATTCTATCTAATATCTAAAAGAGTACACTATTTTTACAGTAACAGCCCCTGATGCTATGGATCACTGGAACAGATAATAGAACAGCAGGCAGCGGGTGTGCAACAAATAGCAATGGATGATTTACTCTCCGAACATATATCCCGTATCCATGTCCGAACAATGTGTTCGACACATGTACTTCACTATTTTGGAAGAGTCCATGTAACATAGGAGTTCACTGAACTTACTAAACTTGGAGGGAAAAAAGAGGAACACTGAACAAATGACCAAATAGAACCAACTCAAGGTGATGGAAACAAATCAGTCAACAAAGCACTTCAAAGGAACAATATCAGTAGGCTTCATATAGCTGCAAAAATTAGACACCACATACAAGTAGGGCCAAAAGAACTGATAAATATATCTACACTAAAACCACACCAGACCAACAATGGTACAGCAACCCAGAATCAAGTAACAGCTCATACCGATTAAAAAAAATAAATAAATAATAAATAAATAAATAAAAAGGATAGACAACTTATTTCAGTGTAGTGCATCAAATAGAGCAGATACTCAATACTAGGTCAAACCATCAAATGCAAAACAGGTTTGGCAACAAGGATATTATGTTCTTGACCTTAAATTTAGAAGAAATCTGGCAGAGATGGAGGGTTCTGCATACTAAGATTATAGGTCTAAGCCTAGTTGATCAGTTCGTTAGGATCCATTAGAATTTTCCATCTTAAATTTCAACTAATTTAAAATGATTTCTTTTAAAATTAGAAAACCCACATATGAACCCACATACGGTTCATCATTTAGGGGGGGAAAAAAAAAAAAAAGAACCAGCATAGGGTTATTTTAATTTAGACCCAATATCCCCAAACGTTCCTACCAAAATTAATATTATTATTATTTTTTTATAAGTTACCAAAATTAATATTATTGACCTGATAAATGATGTGCCGCCGATAACTTTATTAAACAAAGTAGTCTCATTTATCATACAAGAGTGGTATAGAATAAAAAATGTCATGTGCATTTATCCAACAAGTAAAACAGCACTCCCTCCCTAGCCCTTACATGTATTCATTCTCAATCTGGGGTCACCACTTATCAACAACATATCAGTTCTAGTGAAGTCTTTCTAAATATATATCATATGCTGCCTTCATCAAAGATAATGAGCAATCTTCTAAAATTAACAAATTATTAGGCAATCTTCAATGAATTTGAGAAATCAAAACAAATTCCAATGATATTCTACAATGAGATAGGCAATGGTAACACCAGAAGCGCAGATATGATTGAAATACAGCCCAAAACAACAAATATAATTAGTATAAAACATGCTGAACATTTTAAAATGCATCTATACACCAGTTTATTTAAACGCATACAAAACAATAAATGAATACCACAATAACCAAAGCAAAAGTTATTTCAGCGAAATCGTAACACCATTTCTTTCCATCTTATGGTCATCAAAAGAGAGTATTCTCGAGTTCATACATATTCCACATGCAGTTAATTTCCCAATCAATGAACCTTGACACCTGGAAAAATCTAAGACTGAATAAGCTATAAAATGGTTCAAAGACAATGATTTGGCAGGGACATAGACGTTTCCACTCATTAACCAAAAAAAATTATAAGAAGAATAATTTAAAAGTAATACTTCAACAGAAAAACTAAAAGTTATATTGTAGAATCGGGTTAAAGGTAGAGCATCCTTGCATCCATTTACCCAAAGTGAGCTGGCTAGTTTGCGTTACATTGTGCCAACTCTAAGGTTGAAAAATATAATAAAGTGTTCTAACTTCGCAGCAGGTTACATTCTTGCAAGGAAAAATGATCAAAAAATTAACGACGTGATGGTTGTGGGTAAAAATTGTACTTTCGAGAGTCATGGTGTTGTTCCGCTCCTAAAGAACTAGTGGTTGTTTATTGATCCTGTCAACACAGAAAAATCTTATCATATGCTAAAAAGAGAAGTTAAAAAAATAATTAAAAGCTTTTAGCAATAGGCAGAAGTAGTTAGTAGACATGGGTTATTAAAAGATTATAGCATGAAGAATGTTTTGAGTAGTTGATATGGCGCCGGGAATGGGCCTGTGTAAAGGATTTATTTTGCCTCATGTGTTGAAGAACTAGAAGTAGTTAGGAGAAATGGATTCTAGAGTTATTCACTGTTCCATGTTCTTCCTCTTGAGCATTTTCCTCATTTCAGGTAACTTCAATTTTTTTTAAAGTATGGCTTTGAACTTTGAAGTGGTTACAGCTAAATGCATGCTTCTCCTATTATTCTAGCATTTGTATTCAGTGGTTAACAAATTTTATAATTTAAAAATTCTAGGAGTGTATTTCAAATTTGAATTTCCTGAATAGTTTCAATGTGTTCATCTTACCATAGGCAATGCAAGCACTATGTGTTCAGTTTCTGCTCTATTTGTTGCATATGAAATCAAATGAAAATGATTTCTTCACACATCTATGGTGAGGTATGACTCTAAATTGGTTTTTAACTATACTTATCAAAAAAATAAATAAATTGGTTTTTAACTAGAATCATCTATAGTTGCAAGAAATTTCTATGACACTGGATAATTGAACATATTGTGAAAAAATTTAGCAATAAAACAAATGTATTGTAATCCCAATAGATCTTTGATTGTCTTACAACTGGTGTTTTTTATCCTGATAAATTTATCAACGTCGCACCGCAGAATAAAAACATTCTGAATGTGAGTATTTTTTCAAAATTGCGTTTTGGTTTCTCAATTTTCAGATACTCCTACCTATGTTCATTCTCAATCAAATCAATGCATGTTAATGTGCTCATTATCATTCTTTGTTTGATAACACTAATCTATTAGAAACCCTATGTCTGCATAACATACTTTCAAGATCCAAACTGTTATCTCTCTTCAACCACACTATTTACGTTTGAGTTTTAAAATAAATATCAACTTCAACACAATGCTATTTGTAAAAATTTATGGGCTTATTTATCATGACAAGATAGACTCAATTCAAAATTGATGACTTCTCATTCTTCAAGAGAAAAGGTGGAAAGCATATGAGCATTAAAAATAAAACAAGAACATCAATATTTAAATCAAAAAGAAAGAAGCAGATGTACATTCAACATCAAAGAGAATCAATCAGTATCAAATGATATGTGCTAATTTTAGGTTCATTTTTGTTTACAGACCCTTGCTTTGACTTGGCATTCAAAGGGAGCAAGAAGAGAAAGAACTGAGGGTAGAATGAAGAAGTTGGAAATAGAAGAAAGAAAAGTTAAAGTAATGGAGCAAATGAATCAAAGGGAGCAAGAAGAGAAAGAAGCCAAGGAAAAAAAGAGAGATGAAAAGATTATGATGATGGACCTTTCCAACATGGACCCTCAGGCGAAACTTTATTACCAGCTGCGCAAGAATGAGATTCTTGCCAAACTACAAGCACGCTCAACAAACTTTGATTATTATGTTCCTTTTCCCCTATCTCCACCATGAAGGACAAGTGAAGTTTAGCACTTTCTAGGAATATGCTATTTTGGTTTGTTCCTTGTATAAAGTTTAGCACTTTCTAGAAATATGCTATTTTGGTTTGTTCCCTGTATGAAGTTTAGGACTTTTTAGCAATATGCTATTTTGGTTTGTTCCCCGTATGAAGTAGTATGTTTCACAATGAAAGTAAAGGCTATTTTGGTTTGCTATTTTGAGTTTGATGTAGCTCAATTGCTAAAGGAATACTTTTATTGAGAAACATAAGTTAGAAGTCCAAGGCTAGGATGATGCCTTAGAAATGGTTTTCAAGTATCAGATTGTAAGGAAAATAACAGTGCTTCGTTACATAGTTTATTATGAAAGTTGGTTGTTTCCTTATTTTGAATTTATTTATTTATTAATTTTTTTCCTTCTATAATTCTGAATGGGGTGCATTTAAGATGCACATGCTCTTGTGGTGCTTCGTACATGTACATATTCATTTAGAATTTTCTTTTCATTTTAAATTATTGTAGAACAACTATATAGTTGCTAATGAATGTTTTAATGTTCTTCCATGTTCTAAGTTTTATGTTAAACTAATGTTTCAATCATATTTCAAGGCATTCAAAAATACAATTTTCTTTGTTTATGACTCAGTAGATTTTCAAGTCACATGGAGGTGGTCAGTGGTCACTCCCATTTTAAAGTCAGTGGATACAAAATCTTTTTCATCAACTTTTATTATTTTTTTTTTTTTCCTTTTCATCTTCTGTTTTCCCCTTCTCAGGCCATCCAGAAGTTCAATGGGAAGATTTTTGGTAAAAGACCAATTGCAGTTGATTGGGCTGTTCCGAAGAAAATTTTTGCGACTGGTGCTCATACCGTTGTTCCTTTGAAAGATGGTAATTGTTTCCTTTGCATTGTAAATTTGTCTTCCAGTACATTTAATATGCTAATTTGAGTTATGTTGTGATTCCCATATATATGATTACTGATTTATACAGCTGCAAGTGAATAGAGTTGGTCATGGATGGCACAAGCTCAACTAATTCATGAGCTCATTGAACAGTTATAAGCCGAGTTCAAGCATAATTTTTAAGCTCATTTCATAAGTGATCCGAGATTGAATGGACCCTAGCTCGGTATGCCAAGCTTGTTAACATTTACTACCCATAGGATATCTGGGTTTATCACTTTATATTCCATAGGTAATATTAGAATATGGTTATCTAGACACGGCCTGTGTTCTGTTAAACTTATTTATTAAAGGCTTACATCATGTCAGGATTTTAAGACTAATTGTGGACCATTAGATTTTGTATAATCTAAAGGCTACAATTAAACCCTACAGAAAAGAATGGTGCCCTGGCGGTTCTTATTCTCTCACTCGTTAGTTATGTTGCCCTAGAACTTCCTCATCTCTCCTGATCTCTATTTCTTCAGCTTGCAATCTTCTCTCTGGCATAGATTATTATTATTATTTTTTGATAAGTAAACTCTCTGGCATAGATTATGTCTGCATTCTTCTGCACTATCTCTCATATATTCCATCCAATATTATAGAACCGGTACCCGAGGTTTCATGGAAGAGATCGAATTCATCAGCTTGCAACCTTTAAGGCTAGTCTGGTCTCTTTCAAATCTCATATGCTCTTCTGGTGTAGACTATTTATGCTTTCTCCTGCTCAGTATCTCGTAACTCTATCCAGTATTATTGATGCCCCCAGACGTTTCACAGAGAATGAAGCTCGCCATTGCATTGGGCATGTGATAACAAAATCTGTCTCATCTGTTTATACAGGCTATTATATGTACAGATTATCTATCTATATATATATATATATATAAGCACATACAAATTTGACTATATTATATATATATAAACACTTTCAAGTTTCAAATTTGACTATATATTAAAAATATATATGTATGCGATGCAAAGTAGCTTGGGCTGAGCAGCCTGAGCTGATGAGCTAAGTCCAAGCTTGTGGAACGGTTTGTGAAAAGCGCCCTTTCCAATCTCCCGACCTATTTCATGTCGCTCTTTCCGTTGCCTATAACAGTTGTCAGAAGACTTGAAGAGATTCAGAGGAAGTTTTTGTGGGGAGGTTTGGGTGATGAATTCAAATACCACTTAGTAAATTGGGAGAGGGTGTGCACCCCCATCAAAAAGGGGGGCTTGGGAATTCGAAGGTTGGATGTGTTCAATAAGGCGTTGTTAGGCAAGTGGTTGTGGAGGTTTGGGGGCGAGAGGTCCAAGCTATCTCCCGTCATTATGGGGAGGACGATGGAGGGTGGCAGTCTAGGGAGACGAGATGGCCGGCAGGTATGGGTTCTTGGAAGTTGATTCGAAGGGGCTGGGATGAGTTTTCAAAACGCATTCCCTTCAAAGTTCGAAATGGAAGGAATGTTAGGTATTGGGAGGATAGATGGTGTGGGACTTAGCCTTGGCCCTTAGGTTCCCTTGGCTTTTCAGGATTGCTGTAAATAGGCATGCTGTGGTTGTTGACTATTATCGACTCGATAATAGGAGGGTGACTTGGGATGTGCAGTTCCGTAGATAGTTCAATGCTTAGGAGATTTTGAAGGTTACATATTTCCTAGCCTTCTTGATTTATTGCCAGGCGGTGACCGCCGATCGGGGTGGGTACAGACGAGATGGTGTGGGAGGGAAACTCCATAGGGACTTTTGAGGTTAGGTCTTTTCAATCCAGTTTGATGGAGTCTTTTGGCTCCTCTTTCGCTTGGAAAGCTATCTGGAGGACGAAAGCTCCTGTAAAAGTGACTTTCTTTCATGGACTGCTGTCCTGGGAAGCATCCTTACTATTGACAGCCTTAGAACGAGATGTCACATTGCGGTCAACTGGTGCTACATGTGTAAGAAGTCGGGTGAATCCGTGAACCACTTTCTCCTTCATTGCTCGGTGGCAAGGGATGTTTGGTCTATTTTTTTGGTGGCTTTTGGTCTTCCATGGGTTTTTCCATTTTCCACGGTGGACATGTTAGAGACTTGGAAAGGGTGTATAGTGGAGAGCCGAGTTAGAGATGCTTGGAGGGCTACTCCCCTTTGTATTTGGTGGGGTTTGTGGCGTGCGAGTTATAGGAGATCCTTTGAGGGAAAGGAGTCTCCTATTTGGTCTCTTAAATACATTTCTTCCTTATTCTTTTGGGTCAATGGGCGGGATTGTAACTCTATGGATAGTCTTTTGGATTTTGTGGATAGTCTTAAGTTATAGTGTCGTCCTGGAAGGCTTTTGATTCCTTAAGAGCACTCCCCTTTTGAGCGCCTTCATTGATTTTGGTCTGTCTTATCAAAAAAAAAAAAAAAAATAGATATAGTGAGCCTAGAGGTGAATTGTGCTCTTTGGAGGTGAGATCCCAACGGGAGTGGCCTTGTAGAAAACCCATCTGGATGGATTGGGATGAGTTTTCTAAGTATATTCGTTTTAAGGTGTAGGATGGGTAGCTCGTTAGCTTCTGGGAGGATCCATGTGCAGTGAGAGGTTGCTAGAGAAGATCTTTCCGAGATTGGATGGGATTGTGATGGATAGGCATGCATTGGTTGCTCACTGCTATTTTCTTGATGGCGGGAGACTAACTTGGGATGTACAATTTGAGAGACTCTTACATGACTGCGAGATGGAGAATATGCTTCAGTTTCTGGCTTTGATCTATGGTCAGACAATTATTGGGCAAGGGGATGGATGAGTGGGCCTGCAAGGGTTCGAGGCATCGTAGATTTGAGGTGCAATCCTTTTATTGTCATTTGATGGAGGTTCAGGGGAATTCCTTTCCATGGAAAGGAATTTGAAGCTCGAAATCCCTCCTGAAGGTGGCCTTTTTAGGTTGGACTGCAGCTCTAGGGAGGATTTTGACGATTAACAATATGAGGAGGAGGTGTTAGATAATTGTCAATTGGTGTTGTATGTGCAAGAGGGACAAAGAATCCGTGGATCATCTTCTTCCTCACTATCCAGAGCTGGGGATGGATGGGACATGTTGTGTGCTATTTTTGTGATCTAGTGGGTCATTCCTCAGTCCACGTTGAGCTTGATTGCTTCTTAGGGGGGTGTTCAGTTCGGCGTCAAGTTAGAGATGCTTGGAGGACTACCCCTCTTTATCTCTGGTGGGCCTTTTGGAAGGAACGTAATAGGAGATCTTTTGATGGGGTTGAGTCTCCTTGGAGGGCTTTTAGAGTTTCTGTTCTTAGTTCTCTTTTCTTTTGGGTTGGGTCTAATTATAAATCTATGAAGATTCTTTTGTCTTTTGTGGATAGCCTAAGGCTATAGGTTTTTGTTTGTCTAGTTGTTCTGGGTCGCACACCCCTTTTTGGGTGCTTCTTATTGAAATCTTACTTATCAAAAAGATTATTAATAATAATAATAATAATAATAACAGAGATTTTCATTTTTTTTAAAAAAAAATTAAAAATAAAAAAGATGAATAATGAAACACTGGATTACCAAATTGCATGAATTGTCCATTTAATTGGAGATTGTATCCTTTCCTCTTTCTCTTCTCTGAAAAGATAACTATGGAGAGAAATAATAATGAATTTCTTGGAAAGCTAATTACAGTCCTTTGGAACGCAAGTATTCACACCTTCGATGAGGGTTTTAATTAATCAATTGCAAACCCCAAGATTATGCAAGTGAGATTGTTCAAGAAGAACTTGAAGAATGCATTGCAATCAAGTTTGAATGTCCATAAGACTATGATTCATTTTTTAGATCAATTCAAAAATGTAATGTGCATAAAATGGACTTTTTCATTCCACAAAATTCAATATATTGTGATGGAGAAGATCATTTGGTATTTTTTTTATTCTTAAAAATAACAAATAAAACATGGGGTCATCTTCAAAGTTCTAATATCAGGCCAGGGATTAAAGTTCAGAGCACTTCAATTACTTCACAACAACACTTCAAAACTGGACGACAAGTTCTCCCCAATCAAAAAAAAAAAAAAAAAAATGATGCAGTCCATAAGACATTCAAAGAAAGCAAATTTAAAAAGAGATATCTTAAGAAAATAAATTTCTTCACAGCACAACCAACTCAAGACCTTGTGAGGTCAAGTTTTAGTCTTAATATATACTCAGTTTATGTCGATTTTTAGGTTAGAACATTGTTGGACAATTTCTAATATGCTTGCTATGTTCTAGAGTACATGATATTTCTGTGATTTATTATACATGGGTTTGCTGTGGCACATGGGTCATTTTTGGGCCAAGATGTTGTATTGGATATTTAGTAATGGAATTCAATAGTTTTTACATCGTTTTACTGGTCAAAGTCTAGTAATCTCTAAATTGAAGTCCAAGTCATATTAAAGGTAGATTACTTTGAACTAATGGGCCATTAGCCCAATGGTAGAACCTCCCTATCTTCAAAGAAGAGAGGAGGGGTTCAAGCCCCGGTGTGGGCAATGTTGTGTGTGAGTACTTACCTGATCAAAAAAAAAATAAAAGGTAGATTACTTTGAGGATATATGTACCTATATAAAGCATTTAATTCAACAATAGCATTTATGCACTTTAGAAATTACTTAATGCAATTCTGACCATTAGTATGATGCCTTACTTGTTCTTTTTATCTTCTCTGTTTCTTTAATGTTTCTATATTTTTAAGCTATTGTAATCCAAAATCAAATCTGTATAACCACTTTTCTAGCCTTAAAAGACCCTGTAATGTTAGGACATTTTAATGAGAATCAGTTTTTTCATGTGATTTTTAATACTATAAGCTAGAAACACATAATATTTGATAAATTATGTTTGTCCATTTTTTAAAAATATGATAAACGATTTCTTTTCCTATTTGAAACTCAAACACATCCACTTGCCCCTATGGGGACTTGAACCCTCGACCTTCTATTATATTAAATTTGTACAAAACACTTACATACGATATATACAGACATATATATAATGTCTATCTAAACATAATTATATCATGTTTCTTAAGACTTTGTTTTATTGTGGTGTCTAGAGCATAATGTACCTTATCCCATATCCATCTTAATGCTTCATAACAAAAGCTGAAGAAAACTTGGTGACATATTGGCTTCGACTTTCATAGCATTGATAATCAACGTAGATATTGATGCTTAATTTTCTTATCAAAAAGAAGATATTAATGTTTAATTTATCAACTCTGCATAAGAAAATAACATCAATGCTAACAATATTTTCACAAATCTTATTTATCAAAAAAATATTTTCACAAATCTTAATCTTTACTCTCGCAGCAAGGTTGTTAGAAATCAACAACTCCTCCAAACTTAAGCAAGCAGTCTCCTCTCTCTCACTCTCCCATTTGCTTCAAATGACTAACAATGGGTCTCGCAACTGTTTGATCCCAAGTTCCAAAAATACAATCCAATTTTTTCTCAAGCCAATCCACAGACTCACTTGGTTCAAATCAACAATGACTTATGGAAGTGTACAATTTATTCGCCCCACCCAACAAGGCAACCTTATTTCATCAGCTAAATAGATAATACGATCCAATTTTCTCAATCCAATCTACTAACTCGTGTTCTCTAGCAAATTTTGGGATCTAATCAACTATAAATATCTTTGTAATCTCCTGCATACACACACATATATACTTATATAAATGATACCACATGAACACCAAAATAGCCCAAAAATAATATAAACTAAAACAGAGAGACCATAAGCATTAAAAATAGCAGCCCATGCCATGAACAAATTCATATATGCCTATTGATGAAGATATATAAATATATATATATATATATATATAGAGAGAGAGAGAGAGAGAGGGAGAGGCAAAAGAAGTACCAATTAATTTGGTGGTTCTGGGATGGGCATGACCGTGGTTACCCTGAGGCGGAGAGAGAGCCGAAATGGAAGTTGCGGTTCTGGTGAGAGAGATTTCTCGACCACTTCTTCTGGTAGTCCTTCGGAACAGATGAGGAATACCAGAGGAGTACCTGTTTGAGACGACATCTACCATTTTCGGGGAAGAAACTAGGGCTAGGTTTTCCATCGATAATTACCAATTTATAAACCAAGAACACCACTATCAAGTAGATATATCTGTGCGTGCAGTGTGTGTGTATATATATATATATATATTATATATCAATAGAGAGATAGATGAAGAAGATGAATTAGAAAGAGGTTGAGAAAGGGCTGGTGCTTCTGGCTTCTGCTGAGGTTTTGAGTCAATAGTAGAGTGAAGTTTATGAGCCTGCGCGTGAGGATGGTAATGGGGCGGGTTAAATGGATGATCCGATATAATAATACAGTTTTGCTTTGTTTTTTTCTTTCGGAAATTAACTTCCCCAGCTAAATGTCAAAATGAAACTATCATTTTATGAATATGTTTCTGAATAAAACAGTTTTGTGGCATTTCTTGTGTCAAAAAAAATAAATAAATAAATATGGGCTAATTTACAATAAATCTTTAAAAAATAATAATAATAATAATAATGTTGTGTTTGGTATTAAAATGAAGTATATATATATGTATATATATATATATATTATATTATATTTCGGTAAATGGTGGTAATGTCTAGCCTCTTATTTCATAATTTACTATCAGGCAAATCTAATCTTTAGTCTCACATGTACAATGACAATTATTGAAAAATTTTGTTGACAGTAACTTCAAGGGAATTAGGAGTATCACCTCAAATGTGAGTAAGATTCTTTCTCATTAAACTATCCCCTAATTTTAAAGTAAAATAGGTTGACAATTGCATTTTCTGAATCCTCTTATTAAAGTTGGAAACTCCATTAGAATAAAAAAATAGGGACTGTTATATCTTTTTTGTACTTGAGTAATTCTTAATGCCCTTTGCATTTAGGAATGTTTAGTTCATTTATGAATTCATTCCGATCCAAACTAATTCGTGCGGATTGAATTGGTTTTATGCGATATATTCATAAATAAGGAATCCATAAAGATAACCATATAAAAGTCTTCAAATCATCATTATCTATAAATAATTTAAATAATAAAAATAAGTTAATCATAAGTTACCAATTATAAGTTTTTCTATAAGTTTTGGACTCTTTAATTATTCATTATTATTTCTATCATATTTTGAGTTTATTAATTATAAATAAATAAGTGTTTACAATCCCTTTTTTTCAATTGTATTTTGGACTCTTTAATTAGTTATTATTATTTTCAAAAGATTTTCTATAAATTTTGGACTCTTTAGAAACCTATAACATTAGTTATTATTTTTTTCAAAAGAGGTTTTATAAATTTTGAAAACTTTAGAAACCAATAGCAATCAAAACATAGTAATAATAATTGTAAATAAATAGTTATTTACGTTCCTATTAATTATTTATTTATATCCCTTTTTTTTGTTCTTTAGTTATATTTTGGACTCTTTAGGTTTATTTCATTTTTTTAAAAGAGTTTCTGTAATAATTAAAAAAAATATTTATATTTAGTTATTTAAGTTCCTTTTTCTCAATTCTAAATTTATTTTTTCTAATGATTAAATTTGTACTTTAATAATTGTATAGATATTGAGTGCACTTTGATTTACATTGATTGTTATTCATGTGCATTGCCACATGCGTTTTTATTAGTAAGTATAAATGTGCAAGTATCTAATATTTTCCAATAACTCAAGTTTTTAGATCAGAGGGTAACTATTCGACCCGTACTAGTTGGTATCAGAGTCAGACCCAGTGTCACGTCAAGCACCCGATCTGAAACTATTAGGGTCTATCACCCAGAATAGGTAGGCGTTGTAAGTTTGGGTGACGAAAAATATTAGAAGTGTCACACATCAGATTCGATGAGAAGTGAGATGGGTAGACATGCAACATCACCCAATAGATTAAAGGTATAGGTCAGAGGCCAAGACTCGTCCTGTTACGCCTAGTTTATTGATTTTACCAAAAACTTACATATAAACATTTGTGTATTTGTTTTTGTATATATGTTGCAACAAATTATACTTTTCACTTATTTTAAATGGGTTAATTCATTTTCATTGGGTCATGGTAAATATATATATATATATATATATATATAACAAAGAAGAATAAGAAGAAGAAAAAGAAGAAGATTGGACAGTCAAAACAAGCCTAATCCAATAACCAATTAGAACC